>VZQC01007751.1:914710-1106751 GCA_009823505.1 Rhizomys pruinosus | reverse complement strand
TATATATATATAGCCTAAATATATATATATTTAGGCTAAAGATTTTTCACTTATTCTCTAGCTATTAGAAGCCATTCAAGGTTTTGGATCAAGACCTTATCAGAATCAGAACCATATGGCTGTGAACATAGTTTAGTGGTAGATTTCTGGTCTTGAATGCATGAGACTGGCTCCATCCCCCAAACTCGAAAAATAAACACCAAAAAATTATTCTTGCAGCCAGACACAGTGATACACTCCTGTAATTCCACCACTCAGGAGGTGGACACAGACAGAACTCTATGAGTTTGAGGCCATCCTGGTCTACAAAGTGAATTCCAAGCCAGCCAAATCTACATAGTATGACCATGTGTCCAAAAACCTATTCTTCATCAACAATATTAAGATGACACTAATAGACATGAAAAACCATGTTGTAAGATAGCAGATATGAAAAAGCACCTGTGTGAAGTCACATATGGGTGAAATCACAGCTGTCTGATTTTAGGGAAGTTCATTTTTCTCTGTTTCTTCATGAGAAGGATGGTAACAGCATCTTCCTGGGAGTTCTTGGGAGGATTAAGTGAAATTTTGCATAGTTCCTGATGCATTTTAAGTAATAAATACTTGCCTTTCTTACTGCAAGGAATATGTAAGATTTTGCTGAAGACTACCTAGAATAGCTTGTTTAGTCTGTTAGGATTACATGCCCATACATTCTGGCCGTGTAGCCTCTGCGCTAGGCCACTGTAAGTGTGAGCATCCTGAAAGTCACAAGCCCCTAAAAGAAGGTCTCACTTACATTTCATTAACATAGCCAGCTTTAAATGTTTCAAAAATATTCATTTAAACTGCTTGAACTTAAAAGAAAGAGAAGAGATCAAAGAAGGGGCATTTGCATTTGTACTTTCTGAGGACTTGTAGTTCCCAATCCAGCATTCAAGCTTAAGTCGCTATGCCATCCTAATAAATAAAAAGTGGAATGATTCTATTAACTCTTAGATTCATCAGAGAAATGGGGTCACAAGACAAATCAATCCCCTCTAAAATGGGGAGACAGATAAGACTACAGAATCACAACCCCCTGGAGAAGAAACTCACAAGCAGAAACCCCCATGGGCCCTAGTGCTGAGATAGGAAAACCCCAAATGAACCTGTGAATTTGCTGAAAGATCAATAAAGCCCTGAAAAACCTTCCAGGGGCAGGGGCTCCCCCATTTCTAAGCTCTACTTCCAGGAGCTCTGTTAGTGCACATGATGAGTCAGAAAAATCTCCTCTTGCTTCCAGGTATAAGGGACGGGGAAAGAATCATATGGGAACATATTACAACATTCTCCTCTTGTCAAAGCAGAAGAAACGTTTTTACTGAGCCTGTCCTATTGGAGTTGAATCAGAACCTAACCTACCTAGGGGAAGAGAAGTACAGAGTGCCAGCCAGTTCCAGTCACTCTGTCCCTTTGAGGGGAGGAAAACAACTAAGAAGCCCTCAGTGGGAAGGCCATAAACCAGAGGCATAGGAACACTGAGATCAAGCTCTCAGGGTGTGGAACACACCCCTTTCAACACCCTACCTCACAACGCCAGTGGGCTATTTGCTACAGTTCTTTTTACCAAGCGTATCCTGTCTACCTTACAGCAACAAATACTGCAAGACACATTTGTCTTAGTTACTTTCTATTGCTTTGATAAAAACACTGACCAAAACCACTTTGGGGAAGACAGGGTTTATTTTATCTTACATCTCCCAGGTCACAGTTCATCACTGAGGAAAGCCAAGGTAGAAACTCAGGGTAGGAACCTGGAGCACAGACCATGGAGGAATGCTGCTTACTGGCTTGCTCCTCTGGCTTGTGTTCAGCCTGCTTCCTTATACAACCCAGAACCACCTTCCCAGGGGTGGCCCCACCCACAGTGGACTAGGCCCTCTCACATCACTCAAAATGGAGAGGATTTGGACAGTTAAAAATATAGAAGTAGTACCCCATCGACAGTGGGCTGGGCCCGGGCCCTCCCACATCACTCAGCAACCAAGAAAATACCCCACATACATGGCCACAGGCCAGTCCAGTGGAGGATGGTCCTCCGTCAAGGTTCCCTCCACCCTGCTGTACCAAGTTGACAACTGACGCTGTCTAGCACAACACTTAAAGGTTAAAAAAAAATGCTGTTTAAAGAGACTGAACAAGCATCAGAACTAACATCAGACTGTATGGCAGAAATGTTGGAATTATCCAATAACTTTTAAATCATGATTAAGATGCTAAGGTTGTGATGGAACATAGAGAGATGGACATTCTAGGAAAAAATTAAAAGCAAATGCTAGAGATAAAAGCACTCTTAACTGAATCATGCCTTTTGTGGGCTAATACTGCAGTGCACACAGCTAAGGAAAGACTCTCTGAGTTTGAAGACATTGTAACGTTCAGAAAGATGCACAGAGGAACACTGCATAGTGATGGTTGAATTAGGAGTCCTATATTAATAGGTGCTGGTCAGAGAGGAGATTAATGTCCCAAAGAACTCTTCACCCCAAGGAGAAGCAGAGCAGAGTTTCTAAAGCTTAAAACCACAATTACACCATGCCAGGGGGCAAAGCCAATAGCCATCAGATCACCATAGTTATACCAGGCCAAGGGCAGGGCAGTTAATGAAGAAGTTTTCACTTAACAAAAAGTTTCCCTTATGCTGAGAGGAAGGATGTACTTCCTGAAACTGCCTGCATGAGACTTTCTGCCTGGCTGGCTACAATGGGAATGGCTGAGCAAAAACACAGAGTAAAGCAAAAAGTCAGCTAGAACAAAATGGAGTTAGTTTTGCCACATCAATATGACAGTAGAAACTTGCAAAACTGAAAAATAGAAAAAAAAGATGGAAAGAAAGCAAAATAACCAAAAACTGTGGGATGATTACTACACATATAAGTACTCTTGGCGGGAATATCAGAAGGATGAGCGAGAGAAAGGAGCTGTACTTAAACTGAATCTCAGAATGTCCCCAAACCACAGATTCTAGTCGCTCAGAAAGCAAGCAAGATATATGCCTTTCCCCCAAAAGAATACAGCTACATAAGTCATTTTCAAACTTCAGAAAAAGGAAGACAAAGAGAATATTTTGAAAGAAGCCCAGATGAGAAGCCACCTTGTCTGCTCTGGAGCAAAGGCAAGAACTACTTCTGACTTCTCAGAAACCATGCAGGCCAGAAGAGAGAAGTCTGAAATATCTAGTGTTGGGGGGAAACACTGAAAGTTCTGCACTTTGTGGAAATATTTTTTAAAGCTAAAGGAGAATTACATTTATAACACACAAAAAGAAACTGAAGGAGTTTTGCCAGTTGGTCTTGCCTCGCAAAGAAAAACGAAACAGAAACTCAGATCTACATCTTCTGTGTAGCTGAAGTGCATAACAGGGGCGAGGGGGACTGCAGTGTGTCACTATAGGTTCATCAGTTGTGGCAAATGTGCCACTGTGGTGTGACAGAACTCTCTATTCTGTATTGTGAGTATCACTACATTGCAGAGAACAATACAGCTCATGTCGCTATGCTGCAGAGACACTGCTGCTCAAGATTGTTTCTATATCCTGTGGAATTTCATTTGGAATGTCTATACCTGTCAAAATAAATTAATACATTTTGAGCAGATGAAATTTTGGGGTTTTAATGTTAACTTCCTCAGGGCATATTTAGATGTCTAAAGTCTGGAAATGAAGCAGCACTCCTTGTCATTCATAAGTTTCTGCTGTAATTTATTTGAGTGGCACTACTCTTTCTCTCTTTTCCCTGAAGCAAAAATAATGCTGTGATGCTCAGCGTGGCTGCACCGGGCTGATTGACATTGAGTAAATTGTCTCTGAATAAGACGAAAATTTAAATTGTTTGGGGGAAAAATAGCAATATAAAAGCCCCCATGTTTTTCTTTTCTTCTTAAATTGCAGCTTGTAGCAACACCACCCTAAATCACATTTTCTTTCCTGCCTGTCACAAAAGAATCCATTAGCTTGGGCCCCATGTCAGACTCTTAATCCAGCATAAACAGACTATCTGAATTGACCACTGAACAGGAAGCCTTGTAGCTTTTTATAAACTTAGCCAAGACTGTTCTTGTGGTATGCCAGCAAAATAGGCAACCCATGGTGAAATCAGGGCTTTGCCTTTTTTTCTACTTTGCATTATGTTCATAAATAGTGTAATGAGCTGCTGAATGCCAGCAATGATCGAGTCATGGGCAGGCTTGTTTCAGCTCTAACACAGCCCCTTCCCACATTTCCTCACACCAGACCACAGACATCAGATCATTTTGCCCACAAAATATACTGCAGTATTCTTATGGAAAAGCAAGGACTTCTATGAAAAACAATACAATGTTCACATTTAAAACTAATTAACCACTGAGCATGGTAGCGCACGCCTTTAATTCTAGCACTTGGGAGGCAGAGGCAGGTGGATCTCTTGTGAGTTCAAGGCCAGCCTGGTCTACATAGTGAGTTCCAGGACAGCTAGCACTACAGGGAGACCCTGTCTCAAAAAAAGACAAAAAAAAAAAAAAACCCTAATTAACAATTAACTATAATTCAATAACATAAATCTTTAGATAATGCTCAAATATCTAAATGACCTGTATGTATTGCAACTATTGTATAGTAGTATATTTTAAAGTTTGTTTAAATTAAGATCCAAGTGACATTTACATACTATAATTAGTAAGTTTCCTCAAGTTTGTTTTAATGTCTAGATTTTCTACCCATCTCCTTTTGTTTTTCTTAAAATTTGTTTCACTGATCTAAATGGGTTATTCATCTTATAAATTTTCCTAAACTTTATGACTTGTTGATTGCCTCCTCTTCATACAGTTTAATGCGTTAACCTGTCTACTTTCCACAAAATTGACATTTTTCTTCTTAAAAAGTTAGAATCAGATACCTGGTGAAAATTGAGTTTTAATTTACTTTTTTTTTTTTTTTTTACCAAGCTGCTTCCTGGGTAGTTCTATGTTCCAGCTGGAAGCACAGAATGTCCAATTTTCTCTTTTTTGTCAGAGGCAGTTTTTGATGATCAATGTGTAGATTCATTGATTCAGTAGAGTTGGTTGTTGTTTCTTTTGTTTTTGCTTATTCCCTAATGCTAGGAGTTTCAGGCCAGGCCTTGCCCTGCTGAGCAAGCGCTCTACCACCAAACTATATCCCCAGGCCCATTAGGAGTTCCTTAATTTTTAAAATTTTTTTATGTGTATGAGTGTACTGTCTGCATGTAGGTTGGTGCACCCGTGTCATGCAATGCCTCAGAGGTCAGAAGAGGGCGTCAGATTCCCCTGGAACTGGAGTTAAAGAGGGTTCTTAGCTGCCATGTGGGTGCTGGGAATCGAACCCGGGTCCTCTGCAAGAGCAGTCGGTGCTGTTAACTGCTGAGCCATCTCTCCAGCCCACGGAGTCCCTTAATTTATAGGTAGAATATTCCTATAAGAAAGTAAATCTGCAATTAGTATTTGGTTTACTTTGTGATTTTTATAGGAAAGATGGAATACATAATACTTTCCCTTTCTTCATTTCCAAAATGATAATTTCTTTATGAGCTTCTTCTGAAAGTGAACAACTACAGATTTGGGGCTTCTCCAGCATTACTAGGACGTAAGTATTTTAAACAACATCGGTGTGCATCCATTGCAACTGCACTCTTTAATGCTTGAGTTGCCCCAGCTGTGGGATGGGATGTCCTCAAGGACACCTCCTAGGTGCTGCTGATATGGACTCGAAGTCTTCCATAGGCTCTTTGTTTGTCTACTGGAAAGATGTACATTTCTCTGCCATTTTATTAAGAAGCCCTGATTGGTAGTGGTGGTGGTAGAACTGGCATTATTTCCTCATGTAATCTGGCCATAGGAGGCTCGCTGTAAGCTCGTTCTTGTTTCTTTTCTAGGCTGTTTCAGTAGACAAATCTAAGAAGCATCTTCCACATATCCATGCAAAAATGAAATGCTTTTTTTTTTTTTTTTTTTAGCTCAAACTGATGCCCTCCATTTAAATTCAGGACTACAAAGTTTTCACTTAACCTGTCTTTTTTTCTTTCTTTTATGTCAAAATTCTCAGTTCTCTGAACACCAGGTAATTTTGATGTCTTCCTTTTCTAAAACAACAAAAGAACTCCAGAGCCTTAGAATTTTGAGAAAAGTAAACTCTTCGGGTGAAACAGAAGCCTGATTTTGAGCCACACAAAGCATTGTTACTGATTAAGGAGAAAGCTGGTGAGTTAGTTTCTGATTCAGAGAGACGCCAATGCAGTGGAATGAAAACTTTCTTTGTACTTAGATTAAAAATTGCAAGTAACTAGAGACTGCTCTATGGGAAAGCAAAAGGGGAGCTTGTGCTTTTTTAAGATTATACAAAAGCTTATTAGGGTATGAGTGAGCTTCATAGGTGTCCCAATAAAGGGAAAGAACATCCAAGATCACTGTTTACAACCCTCCATACTCCAGCTCTGGATCCTAGTGAGATCTGTCCTGTGAGACTATCCAGAACACCTGGGCGCCTGTTCTTCCATGTCAGTGAGAATCTTCCAGTGGAGGATGACTGAATCCTAGAAGAACAAATCAGTGTTTTTTTCTTAAAAGCACCCTTCACAGTGGGGACTTCTTAGCTTGTCAAGTCAGCTGATAAGGACAATAGGGTTTAAGCCTCACCAGAGTTCTGAAACGAACCATCACACAGTGAGGACCAGCTCAGCTGTGTTTCTATGCCCTCTGCACATTTCTGTGTCTGTTCGTAGTCACACACATCACCACCACGCAAGGTAAAACTTCGACAGCAGCTCAAGAGAATTCTGCAGTCACACAGGGAGAGGCTGATGACCAGTGAAATGGAAAGAGCTCTATGGAAGAAAAGGAGCATAATCTCAGGAGAATTGATTCCCTCGACCACTGTGGATTGATGAATTCCACTGTGCCGTGACACTGTCTTACAGTTAGACACAGATATATCTGGTTCCAAGTCCTAAATCAAGCTCTCACTTTCTACTCAGCCTTTGAAAAATTACAAAATCTCGGTGCCTCGATTTTTCCATCTGAAAGTGCCAATAGAGAGTTTTTTTAAGTTAAAGAGGAGAATGACCACATTACTTGTCTCTCCTGTGTGAAGCACTTCATGAATTTCCTCTTTCCTACCCAGAGCTTCACTGTACTCTCTGGAAAAGGGGAGAGTGAGGATGCATGAGAGAACTGTTAGGGGAATGGCCGCCTAACCACAGAGTCGAGTAAAATAACTGCTGGAGACACCGAGGCCCAGCACAGTTCTGCCCTGAGGCCACAAATTAGCTCGATTGGTTCTTTTACAATTAGAGACATGACCAGAGAAGTCAAAGGGGATGACTTTCCCAGTTCAATTCACTTCCCGTGATTAGCTGTGTTACATGGAGGAGTCTAGAATAATGAATTAGAATTTCTTAATTATAGAAAGTGTTTCCGTTGATGTTTAAGGGAGATAATACAGGGAAGCCAAGAGGTGAGGCAGGGCAGGAGACGCGCTGAAACTCAAGATTCAAAATTCACCAACGAGGAGGTGGATGACAGCTTCTTTTTTCCAAGGGGAATTGAGTTATCCAATGAAAGAGCAATTTCTTTGGGAGAAAACCTGCCTCTGCCCTGTCATCTACCCCTCCCTTGTCATTTGCCTTGGCCAGCTTCCCCAGAAACTGGCTTATAAATTCAGTTTGTATCTTCCTTAGCCCAGCCTCCCTTTATCACACTGCTTTACTGCTTCTTTGGGGCCGAGGCTCTAAAATGTGGGTCAAATGATACATTAAGTTAAGCACTTTTGAATACCAATAACACTCTTGCAGCACTTTCTATCTCATGGAGAGCCACAAACATCTCCTTCCTTCCTAATGAAGATGAGTTGAATATCCACAGCATCTCAAACCAGAGCTAGTTAATCATTGTCTAATGCGGGGAAGTGAGACAAAATGCAAGGCCAACAAAAAAGTATATTACATTTTAAACTTGCTGATTCAAACCTTTTAAAAATTCTTAAAAACACAGCAGAACTTGTGCCACTAAAAAACCCAGTTTTGTAATGAAAATGGCCATAAGAAGTATAGGGATGTTTTTAGCTCTTTGTGTTTCAGAGTGCTTTTTTAATAGTTATTTCATTTGATCTTCATGAAAACCCATGAGAAGAGGATTTATCCATATCCTTTCAACAAGATTTATTGTGGTTAATTAACCTACTCAGATGTCAAGTTATTAAATATTTGTACTGAGACTAGAATCCCACACTGCCAACTCCAAATTAGAAGTTCTTTTGAGAGAGCTTCCCACCTGTGCTCTGTAGTATGTGGACGGTCCACTAAAGTGCCCTAAGGTGAGACTGGGGCATTCAGGCAAGGAGCACATGTTTTTCATCCTCTTTGAACTAGAACAGCTCCAGAACTGTTTGATTACATTTAGGGCTTCCATGTGGTTCTCTACAGTCTAATTTCATTGCAGAAAGCACTCGCCTTTCCTCTATTGCTCAAGACCCAGTGAGGTTGTGGGCCTCATTCCAAAGTTATACTGGCTAGACCTATAAAGCTTCATCCTTGGAACAGGCAGTTACATGGGAACTCTACCCCTTGCCTCTGCCCATCCAGACTCCCACCCCAGTCCTCCATCATTGGCAGTAAGTAGCTGTTCCGGACTACTGTAGGTATCCTATTGCTTTTGTAACCCACACGCTTTTTGGTTTCATATAAGCCATTCTCAGCCTATTTCCTCCTTTACAACTGGTTATTGTCACCTTTGTGGGCCTGTTTGATGCATAAGCTTGTATATATACACAAGGTTAATGCCAGCTACAAAGCATCTAAAATTTTTTAATAGTTTTTTTTTTAATTTTATTTATTTTTGTATGTGTATGAATGTACTGTCTGCATGTAGGTTTGTGCACCCGTGTCGTGAAATGCCATGGAGGTCAGAAGAGGGTCTCGGATTCCCCTGGAACTGGAGTTCTCCTGGAATTGGAGTTACAGATGGTTCTTAGCCACCATGTGGGTGCTGGGGATCAAACCCAGGTCCTCTGCAAGAGCAGTCGGTGCTCTTAACTGCTAAGCTATCTCTCCAGCCACACATCTAAAAATTTTAAATGACCATTTCTTCTGAAAGGAAATTAAGCCACATATATGTCTAATACCAACTAACTACATTTTTTAAATGCCCATAGGTTCAAAACTGTCACATCTTCAGATGCAGCCTCCACTATCACTTGCTTCTTTTGAAAAAAATATTTTATTTATTTTTTTACTTTTTGTGTGTGATTGTATTGCCTGCGTGTAAGTGTGCCTTTGTTGTGAAGTACACTGGGAGGTCAGAAGAGGGGGTCAGATCCCCTGGAACTGGAGTTTACAGGCAATTGTTAGTCACCAAGTGGGTGCTGGAAATCAAACCCAGGTCTTCTGCAAGAGCAGCCAGTGCTCCTAACCCTGAGCCATCTCTCTGGCTCCTATTACTTGCTTCTTACAAGCCCACCTTGAGAACTCTTCTATCCCTCAAAAGTCAGCTGAAATAGAACTTTTTGCAAATCTCTATTAATAGATGTCTTCAGGAAAAGGCTGTTGCTCCCTCTGCGGTCTCTCCCAGAATTCTGAGCATACCCAGGCCTATTGTTGGTGCCTTACTTTTTATAGTTTTTGAATGTCAGTTTAAGTCATTGAATGATCAGCCTGGATTTGAGGGTGGAGATAACAAGCTCATTCTTATTCAATTTTTAAAATAGAATTATTGGGGCTGGAGAGATGGCCTAGTGGTTAAGAGTGCCGACCACTCTTGCAGAGGACCAGGGTTCGATCCCCAGCACCCACATGGCAGCTGAGAACCGTCTGTAACTCCAATTCTAGGAGAACTCCAGTTCCAGGGGAATCCGAGACCCTCTTCTGACCTCTGTGGCATTGCATGACACTGGTGCACAAACCTACATGCAGACAGTACATTCATACACATAAAAAATAAATAAATAAAATTTTTAAAAATGTTTAAAAAATAGAATTATTTTCTACTGCTGTTTACTACAATTTGAAGTGCGTATTTTCAGTTGTCTTGTGAGTTTTATAGATTTTTCCACAAACTTAATCTATAAATTGCTTCTATAAGCTAAGTATGGTGGTGCACACCACCAGGAAACAAGCACGAGGGTATTCTGGACTAATTAGCAAGACCTTGTCTCCAAAAACTTAATTAAAATGTAAATGTTTGTTTCTATGGAAAAGTATAACTCAGGTTCAAGATACATAAAAGAACAAGCGAAGCTTTGTCTATCACTAAAGAGGCTTCATCGCAAATATTTTATACAAAACTATGAAATCTCTGTATTTGCTTCTGATTTAAAAGCCACTTCCCTCATTTTCTTGATGTCTTTCCTGCTTCTGCTTCCAACCCCCTGAGCTTTATCCCATTTCAAGAATGTATCTCATTTCCACCATTCTCCATGGTTTATGGCTTACCGTGTGGGTCTTTGTTGTGTTTCTTGTCTGCCTTGAATCCATTATTCATGTGTCTATTTTGCTCTGGTGTACCTCGTTCTCAGAGGATAAGCACTATGCACTTTTCATTGTGATGCTCACCATGGGATTTCAGAGCACCTCACTGAGCTGCGAGGCCCTCTTCAGCCCACGTGGGAAAGTGTCTCATTCCCCATCACGTGCCACCTGAGCTCAAAGCAGACAATGTCCAAATTTTAGGCTTCACAGCCTCTTTTCTCTCATGATTCTGTCTTCCATTCTTCTCTCCAGAGATGAAGAGAAATGAGGTAATCGTGCCAGTAGAGCATCCTTCTTCATCTCTATTGTTCTTCTCTGGCGCTTCATTGTGACATGTCAGTTATCCAACACTTGGCAGAGCTGTCTTCAGAGCACAAAGTGTTTTAATCATTTTATACAAAAATGCTTCTTTTCTGCTTTTAGGCTACAGTGGTGGTTGTGTTGTCATGCGAGGAAGAAGTCCACTTGGTCGCT
Organism: Rhizomys pruinosus; assembly: GCA_009823505.1. Lineage (NCBI taxonomy): Eukaryota > Metazoa > Chordata > Mammalia > Rodentia > Spalacidae > Rhizomys > Rhizomys pruinosus. Next base: position 1,095,802 of record VZQC01007751.1, on the reverse strand, counting down.
GGGAAGTCAAGGACTGTAGAAACTTTAAGGCAATGCCCTTGTGCAAACAGGCAGTCAAAACTTCGGAGAAAACAGAGCAGGAACAGAGGTGGCCATTTCATGTCTGCTATTTGGAATGGGAGACAAAGTCTGGCCTGGACAGTTGTTTCAGGGTAATTCCATAACTACCTGGGCATTCTCAACAATACAAACATTATTTGAATTTGATCCATGTATCCTAAATTTCTTTATTCCAATCTTTCTTCTACCACAGTGCCTGGTATGTGACAGATACATAGTATTTGTTATCTATCTCTTCTCTTTGTGTTTATATTCCAAGTAATTTTAAATCAAAAATTGGCATATATCTCCAGGGTCATTGATGGTCTCTTCCTGAATATGATGTCTTAAGGCAGAAATACCACACACAGGTATTCCCATGCAGAAGGTTCCGTGCACTGGCTATCAGGACTGGGAAGGACTCTAAACAATTAATCTGCTTCTAGTGAGCTTCCTAGTTCTTATGGGAGGCTTTGCACAAACTCAACTGGCAGAGTCTAAGTCCAGTACAGCAGACACTTGGGAAAGTCAGACAAAACAACTTATTGTTCACAGGTAGGCTACAAAAAGCAAAAGAATTCTAAGATGCTCGTGAGCCTACCCTGCAAGGCTCAGGAAAGCAGATGGCAGATGGACTCTCTTCTGCACATGTCCACTTACAGCCACGGGCCAGAGACTCTGAAAGCACTCCTTTCTGAGCCACTTGGGTTCACTCTGAATAAAACAATGCAGAACTCCCTGTTTGGGGAGGACAAGGGCAAGGACAGCTCTTCCTTCCCTCGGGATGTTGCATTCTCTGTATACTCTTGACCAGAATTGCAATCAAGAGAGAAAAGAAAGCAAGGTCAGTCAGGGTCATTTATAGAATTGTCTTTCTATAAGAAATACAAAGGCACCAATAAATGGTGGTTTTATTGTCAAACATATACCAAATAAAGGAAGTCAACACTCTTAAAATGGGACCATTCAAAGAGGTTTATAAGCCTATGAATAAAGTACTTACTATGGAAGAATATAATCCTTCTACTAAAGATAAACTTGGGACCTAAAGATCAAACAAATTAATACATATAGTTGATATGTGTGTGGTGTGTTTGTGTGTGTATATATAAATATATATATGTATGTATATATATATGCATATATATACAGGTATGTATATATATGCATATATATATACATACATATATATGTATATATATATATATATATATGCAAACATATATAAATGCTTAGGTCCAGAAAAAGTTTGGATTTAAGATTCTTCAATATTTACATTTATGTAGTGAGATATCTTGGGGTCAGGACTTAAGTCTGAATACAAATTTCCTTTGTTTCATACACACCATATACATATAACCTGGAAGTTGTTTTATACAGTATATTGAAAATGAAGCAAACTCTGTCCACTTAGAACTTTCAGAAAGCAAAGATGTCACTACCACAAAAGTTTCAAATTTTACAGCATGTCATAATTTAAATTTTCAAGTTAACAATACTCAACATATAATATATTATAAAACATGTGAAATCTTGAAGAAATGTCTCTTTTTTTTTTGAATGCTACAAGAGGGAAAGAAATATCTCTTTTATTTTTTTTATTTTTATTTATTTATTTTTTTTTTTGGTCTTTTCAGGACAGGGTCTCCCTATAGCCCCAGCTGTCCTGGAACTCACTTTGTAGACCAGACTGGCCTTGAACTCACAAAGATCCACCTGCCTCTGCCTCCCAAGTGCTAGGATTAAAGGTGTGCGCCACCACGCCCGGCAGAAATATCTCTTTTAAAACCAACCCTAGATGCTTCATTTAAACCAATTTCTATAATCTTCTTATGAGAAATACCTTTTTTAAAAAAATGACCTTTATGTTTGGTAGTTTTTTTGTATTTTTGTTCATTCTACAGATAGTGATTCTCCAAATTGTGGGAGAAAGTCCTTCTGAATTGGCTGGGCACACATAAAGCAGGATGGGGACGGACAGCACTGCACAGACATTGAGTGTCTGGTGCAGAAAGCACTGGTGAATGTGCTCCATTTCATATATGCAAGAACCCTACATTAAATTCATAAATAAAAGCCCAGACGTGACCTCACAGAGCAATACATTAAACTTTAGAAATGAGTAAACTGAGGCAGTGTGATGAAGTGATTTGCCCAAGATCACGATTATTTATTGTCAGAGTTGGAATAAATCCCTGGTCCTGGGACTCCCGGTACAGTGCTTTTCCTACTGTCTATAGATCATCCTGATGTGTCAACAAATGCACGATGTGCTTGATGCACATGGCTGTAGGATTTATGAATTTAGAGTGATTCGGGAAGAGGTTCCCAAAGGAGGCAAGTTTTGACATATAATTTAAAAGATGGAAAGGCTGTGCTGTGGTCCACAGGACTTGGAATGACATTCATTCTCATCTCAGAAAATCAGAGCCTGTTGAAGGCTGGCCATAGGGTATAACAACAGAATCAGTGGCTCAGGCTTGGTGTTGGCTGGTACAAACAGGGAAGGTACAGAGGACCTGGATCAGGACCTGGGTCTTCAGTCTTCCATAATCTGAAGACAAAAGCAGATGTTCTATTCAACCATTTGTACCCTGTGTCCCAGAACACCTGAGAAACAGCAGAAAATGTAGATACACATCTAGAGCTGCCAGTTCAGCAAAACCCCAAAGGCCCTGGAAGAACATCTGCTCTAGGCCTAGGCTGTGTTCTTGTGCTTGCAATGGAGCCACCAAGGTCATGGTCATTTCATGAATTCTAATTTGTCAAAAGATATGCTGCTAGGATGAAAATTCATGAATTCTGGAAAGCAAGGAGACCAGGGTCTAAGCCCAGCTCTGCCTGTTTGTAGGTGTGTAACCTGGCATTCTTAACCTCTCTTAACCTGGCTTTCCTCATCTCTTGACAGTATTTATAACTATATGTCACTCATAAGATGTATAGTGAAAAGGAAATCTTCAAGGAGGACAAAATGAGCTTATAGTTTTATAACAACTGTGCCTACTCTAGTTCAATATATGTTACTTCTTTAGATCAAAATTCAATGAGGAATAATAAGGCAGCTGAAGTCTGGCTCAGTGGTAAGAATATGTGCTTAGTGTGCAAGAAGTCCCCCACTTCTCGGTCACCCCCAGATCAGATAAGAAGAAAGAAAAATAATGAAAATTGTATTGCAATGACTTGCTTAAGAATTCAGCAGCCTTGTCTCACCTATGTTGATGCTGTTTTCTCTTACTCTACAGGTGTTTCATAGTGAAAAGATCCTGATGAAAAGGACATGGAGGGAAGCTGAAGCCTTCTGTGAGGAATTCGGAGCTCATCTTGCAAGCTTTGCCCATATTGAGGAAGAAAATTTTGTGAATGAGCTTCTACATTCAAAATTTAATCGGTAAATATTTGTTAATTTTGAAAAACTGTAGTCAGGTACCGTCCCTCAGTAGTTCCTTCTTAGGGGTAAGCTTTCAAATGTTGTTTAAAATTTCAGTTTTTGTTTCAAGTGTGAAACCAACTAGTCACCACTTGTGAATGAAAAATATACTCGTACAGTTTTAGGTTTATATTGCCCCAAATTCACATTCCATAGAGTAAAGAACAAAGTAACTATTGATATTTGAACTCTCTTCTGTGTGTCTTTACTCAGACTTTTAGAACTTTTCTGCCAAACAATATCTAGTTTGGTGGTTTACAGAGTGTGGTCAGGATCCTGAGAGTCCTGGAGACAGAGAGAGAGAGAGAGAGAGAGAGAGAGAGAGAGAGAGAGAGAGAGAGAGACACCTTACAGGCAGAGTTGCTTGGTTTGCCTTACAACTTGGTACATGGTGCTAGCATCCACAAATGAAGGCTACCATTCATCATTTGCTTTTGATCATCCTGAGTGGAGAAAAGTTAGAAGCATTCCCCTTAAAGGCAGGAACACAGCAAGGCTGCCCACTATTGCCACTCCTCTTCAATATAGTTCTTGAAATGCTTGTTAGGGCAAATAAGACAAGAAAGGGAATTAAAGGAGTACTAATTGGAAAAGAGGAAGTCAAGCTGTCCCTTTTTGCAGACAATATGATAGTTTACCTAAGGGATGCTAAAAACTCCACCAGAACTCCTAGAAACAATCAAGACTTTCAGTAAAGTGTCAGGATACAAAATTAACTTACAAAAAATCAGTAGCCTTTTTTACACCAACAACAAACAACTGAAGAAGGAATATAAGGAGACCTTCACACTCATGGTAGCATCAAAAACAATAAACTACCTGGGAACAAACCTAACCAAAGACACCAAATATCTCTACAACAAAAATTTTAAACCCCTGAAGGAGGAAATTGAAGAAGACATCAGAAGATGGAAAGACCTCCCATGTTCATGGATTGGAAAAATTAATATAGTAAAAATGTTCATTCTACCTGACTTAATATACAGATTCAATGCAATCCTAATTAAAATCCCCATGAGTTTCTTCACAGACTTGGAAAAAAAAATCCTTAAATTCATATGGAAAAACAAAAGACCCCAAATAGCCAAAGCAACCAATACAGAGAGATCACTATACCAGACTTCAAACTATATTACAGTGCTATAGTTATAAAAACAGCCTGGTACTGTAGACCTGTGGACCAATGGAACAAAATTGAGGATCCAAACTTGAGTACACACAATTTCAGCCACCTCATATTTGACAAAGGGGCCAAGAAGACTTAATGGAAAAAAGACAGCCTCTTCAGCAAATGGTGTTGGCAAAACTGGATCACCACTTGTAGAAGAATAAGACTAAACCCCTACCTCTCACTCTGTACAAAAATCAACTCCAAATGAATCAAAGATCTCAACATGAAACCCGAAACTCTGAAGATTATAGAAGAAAATGTTGGCAGCAACTTACAAGACATAGGCGTAGGAGAAGACTTCCTAAATCATACAGCTGCTGCACAGGAAGTGAGGTCAACAATTGATAAGTGGGACCTCATTAAACTCAAAAGCTTCTGTACAGCAAAAAAAAAAAAAAATCAGTGAAGTAAAGAGAAAACCCACAGAGTGGGAGGAAACCTTCACCAGTGATGCATCTGAGAGAGCACTGACTTTGAGAATATATAAATTACTCAAAAATCAAAGAAGTAAGAAAACAAATGATCCACTCAAAAGATGGAGTAAAGAGCTGAACAGAGACTTCACAAATGAGAAAATAAGGATGGCTGAGAAACATCTTTAAAAATGTTCAACATCTGTCAAAGACCTGGTGTGAGCATGAAAAATGTTATGAGACATCCATTTGCTAGCGTACAACTGGCCTCTGAAATGCTAGAGAGCATTACCAAAGGCCACTAAAGCAATACAGCAAAATATTGGTCTCCTTGAGACAAGCAAGACTCCTCCATCAATATCAGCTACACCTCAACAGCCTGGAGATACTGTGCAACAGTGGCAGCCAAGTGTCTATATATATTCCAAATCTATTTGGCTATTAGCTCTCTCCTTGGAGGAATAACTCACAGCGGATGCCACAAGCTTATGTCCTCTAGTGGTTGGGAGATGTTATAAGCCACAATAAGAACTTGTCACCCTTTATAGAGAAACCACAGTTTGCGGATTAGCATACCATCCAAGCATCTGTGTCTATGCTCACAGCTTAGCTTGACATAATAATTGGTACTGCTTAAATGCCTGTACATCCAATAGCTTGTGCTTTGTTAGTATGACTAAAAAGGGTATCACTGGAAAAGCTGTCAACCCATGAAGGGAAACAACCTGAACAGACTGGAGTCCAAAATGACAACTCCAAAGAAATTAGACTGTTTTCTTCTCACCCACTTGTGCCCCTTTCCCAAAGCCCAGGGAACAAACTGCAGAAGAGGAGGCGTGGTAGATTGTAAGGGCTGCAGAGAGATAGGGGTGAATCGTGAGACTACAGGAATATAGTCTGGACTCCTAACTGATCAACATGCCTGTGCATACAAGCTTCTCCAACTGGACTATGGGAACCTTGGGTTGTTCAAAATTTGGACATAGATACTTGCAAAATGCACCAATTACCTAATTGTATGACATACTGAGTAACATCAAAGTTATCTGCAAACAACTGTGTCATTATATTGTAGAATCCCTTAAAAATAAAAAAATAAAAAAAATGTTCAACATCACTAATAATTAAGGAAATGCAAATAAAACAACTTTAAGATATCATCTCGGGCTGGAGAGATGGCCTAGCGGTTAAGAGCGCCGACCGCTCTTGCAGAGGACCCGGGTTCAATCCCCAGCACCCACATGGCGGCCGAGAGCCATCTGAAACTCCAATTCCAGGAGAACTCCAGTTCCAGGGGAATCCGAGACCCTCTTCTGACCTCCGCGGCATTGCACGACACGGGTGCACAAACCTGCATGCAGACAGTACATTGATACACATACCGAAATAAATAAAATAAAAAAATAAAAAAAAAAAAGATATCATCTCACTCCAATAAGACTGGCTAGGATCAAGAAAACAAATGATACTAAATGCTGGAGAGGTTGTGGGGAAAAGGGAACAGTCATCCACTGCTGGTGAGAATGTAAACTCATACAACCACTATGGAAAGCAGTGTGGAGAACCCTTAAGAGACTCAAAATGTGCCTACCACCTGACCCAGCCGTACCACTCTTAGGTATATACCCACAAGACTCATCCTACATAGAGATACATGCACAGCCGTGTTCATTGCAGCTCTCTTCACAATAGTGAAGAGCTGGAACCAACACAAATGCCCCTCAACCAATGACTGGATAGAGAAAGTGTGGTACATCTACACAATGTAATTCTATGCAGTGGTAAAGAAAGATGGCATCATGAACTTTGCAGCTAAATGGATGGAACTAGAAAATATTATGCTAAGTGAGGTTTCTTTTTTTCAATTGGGTAGACTCCCCATGTTCATGAACTTAGAAAATTAGTTAAGGTTTTTGTTTGTGTATTTATTCATGGGTATTTTCTTCTAGTGTTAGAGACCAAACCCAGGGCCTTATATACTCTACCACTGAGCTAAATTCCCAACCTTATTATCTAAGCTTATATTGGAAGAAATCTAAAATATTTAAGTTAATTCCTACCCACTATCTTCCTGTGGTCATCCACTTATGCTTAATTTTGAACAGTTCCCCAATGTCTAGAAGAAAGACCTTCTACTGTTGGAAGCTACTTTACAAGCCAGAAATCTGCCTTCCTCCATTTGGTGCTAGGTGATGCAGATCAAGTCAGCTCTTTTTAAAAATATTTGAAGACATCCATCATCTTCTGTACAAGAGGCTCAGTTTACATACATAGCTAGCTGGAAACGCCAATAGATATAACAGATAAAATCCTGCCCTAAAGGATGTTCTGGGCCAAAGACAATATGCTGTCAAGACACTACCTATTTATTAAGGAAATTAAATGCAACACCAGACAGGGACTGTGGTCCAAGCCATAGATACCTGGGGTCTCAAGTACTTTCCTGGATCTCAGAGAAATCTAGAACTATTTTCTGAAGAAAATCCTGAATTCCCCACAAAATTCCTTATGGGATACTCCCATAAATTAATATGTAATGTATATGAAATTATGCATCTTCAGGATTTACAAAAATGACCTGAAGGGTGAGAACTTTGAGCTCTCCAGACATGAGTCACAGAGTATTCTGTGAGGAAAAGTGGCTTTTGTTTTGTTTTTATTGTTGTTGTTTATTTTTTTATTTTATGTATAGGAGTCTTTTGCCTGCTTCTGTGTAAGTGCGGTCATATCCTTCGATGCTCACAGAGGCAAAAGAAGGCATTAGAGCCCCTGAAACTGAAGTTACAGATGCTTGTTAGCTACCATGTAGACACTAGGAACTGAACCCAGGTCCTCTGCAAGAGCCTCCAGAGCTCTTAACTGCTGAGCATCTCTCCAGCCCCTGCTATTGTTTTTAAGAGGAAGTAGGAGAGTATGACAGTGGAGGAATCAAATAAAACCACAAAAATTGTACAACACTGGAAATTGCTATTTATAAAAATATTGTAAAGACTTGTAGAAGGAAACACTTTCACTGAAAAATGATTTTTTTTTCTTAAATAAGTTTCTTAACATCTCATGAAATTGCTGGTCCCACAGGGAATGCTGACCTGAGCCCTTGGTTCCAGACAGTATACTGACACTGGGGCACTTTGGAACACAGAGGCCCTGTCCACCTCAGACTTTGTGAGTGGTTGTCTACGAAGCTTCCTTCTTAACTGGATTGCCATCCAGGTGTGGGGCTACTGCTTGCAGGGATGAGGGAACAATCCCCACTGTCCTACGTTGTACTAGGCTTTGATATTTTAGGCCCTTGCAAAACATGGTTGAGTATTCTACCCTTAGGTGAGGTCTATAAACTATTTCCCTATTAGCTTTAACAGCAAATATAATTATGTCATTTGTTTTCCAATGTGTTCACACCTGAAGTTTCTAGTAGAATTCTATGCCAAGCCTCTATCAAATTATTGATCTTGAGCATCTAATCACAAGTTATTGAATGTATGTTTTATTTCTGCCCACATTACCTAGAAAATCCAGCCACATCACATGTGTGTTACTTTAAAATTATATGATTTAAGAAATTAGTGGAGAGAAAATCAATAACAATTGTTGTCTGTGAGTCAGCAGAGCAGGGAAAACAAAAAGAAATGAACCCGTCTCCGCACGGGGAGAATAAGGTGGGTTTCTGACCTGTGCTGTGGCGATAAACACACCTACCTGAAAGAGATCATCACAGCCTCAAATGCAGTGTCGTCAAGACAACAGCACCAATGACCTTAGGTGCCCTGACTTTCACTTGACTTTGATCTCTGTCTGTCAGACACAAGGATGAAAGGCAGCCCTGCAGAATAAGTCTGCTTCTCTGCACTAAGCAAAATAAAGCATCTGTCACGACTTCTGAATCTTTTAAATCTTTAATTCTTCAAAATTATTCTCAGAAAATTATTTTAGTGAGATGGTTCATTGTGCAATTAGGCTTTATTGCTTGATTTATTGAGTACTCTGCAATTTGACATATTTGTACTCTGCCTAATAGGACAGAATACGATTCTCTGTGAAACTACTTGCCAAGCCTAAGCCAGTAGTGACTGCTCAGGTTAATCTACCATGTCCCAGGCTGATTTGCTGCAGTTATTTATATTGGGAACCAGAAAAAAAAAAATCCCCAAACCTTCTGTGCACCTTTTATTAAATGCAGATGATAGTGATTAACTTTCCAAACATACACAAAAAAACAAAACATAATAAAATAACACCAAAAGTATAGCAAGATAGAAATAGTGAAACAGCACGTGTTTCCAAATTCCACACCGGTTTTCATGTGCTCTTGACCTGATTGAAAAACAATCCCACCCTGATGGAAAACCCAGGTTCTCAACATAGGCTGATGTTCCCCAGCCCCTGTGCATGACCTATGAGCAAAGCACAGAGTAGCGCACGAATCTCTATCCTCTCTGCTCATTTCATGGCACAGGGTTTTGTGTGTAAAATAATGTTTGACTCCATCAATCCTACCAGTAACGTCATCTGTTTCCTGTTCCCATAATGTGTTTTACAGTATCCTAGAACATCTTCATCTGAGGTTGGCAATGGGATCAGAAAGGTTTTGTTTCTTCTCCTCCTAGGACAGAAGAAAGGCAGTTCTGGATTGGATTTAATAAGAGGAATCCACTGAACTCTGGCTCTTGGGAATGGTCTGATGGAACGCCTGTAAGTCTTTTCAAACTGGATAAGAATAGATGAATCCAAAACAAGTGGTCCTGGAACCACTTGGGAAAACAACCAAGAGATCCTGCAAATGATACTCTTGTGACCAAGTTTCACTAGGCCTTGGCCAAAAGAATTACTATATCAAGGTCCAGGAAAATCTGGGTTGGCTGTATTGTTCTGAGACCCCTATGATACCTCATCCTGAAAAGGAATCCAAATCTCCAACCGCCCCCAACCACCTCACATGTGATGAATCATCTTGTAGAGAAACAGCTGTTTTTACAGTAATTCCAGATTTCCACTCAGCCTCTCCTTTCTGGCACAACAATTGATTGTGTGAGTTAAGACCCTTGCCCATGTCACAGTGAAAAAGAAACTATTGGGGAGCGAGGGAGATAGACTCAGTGGGTAAGAGTGCTTGCTCTGCAGGCTTAAGTGTCTGAGTTTGAATCTCCAGTGCCCACATAAAAAGTTGGGCCTGGGGAGACAGAGACAGGTAAGTCTCTAGCGCTTACTAGCCAGCCAGTCTTGCTGAAATGGTGAGCTTCCAGTTCAGTGAAGGGCCCTCTGCTGAGAGAATAAGGTGGAGAAAGGATAGCAAGAAAAGACACCGAGATCCTACTCTGGCCTTTGCATGTGCTGCACACAGCACACCATACCACACCACACACATACCCACAAAGAGAGAGAGAGGAGGCTACTTTGGAAAATGGCTTTTACTTTATCTCTGTGTAAAAGGACAGAGATGCCATCAGCATTATAAATAACTCCTTCCAGCCAGACAAAGTAGTTCCAGAATGAAAAAAAAAAGTCTTGGTTCTCATTGCACCACATACTTGCAAGCCTCTGTAAAAGAAAGAAGTCACGGATGTGTTTTTTTTTCAGGTGCATTGAGTTCTCACATTTTCATCAAGATGACAGGGAAGAGGCTGGAGCAGTATCCCAGATTGAAATGGGCACATGCAAAATCATGTGATACAATTTCAAGTCTGTAAGGGGGAGCCAATAGGGAGCACTTGAGGCAGCTGCTGTTTCCCGACCCTTCCTAACCTTCTGTTCACTGGGCTAAATACAGTTCCTCATAATCTCATTCCACCCTTCCAGTACCTCACTACAGGCAATAGAACAATTAATAGTCTACCTAACCTATTACAGAGAACAACAGTCAGGATCTGCACACAGATCGTCTGACTCTGGAGTTAAAATGCTAAGATATCTTCTAATTTGCAAAATACAAGCAGCCAAACTTGGATAAAGGCCAAGTGAGAAAAGCCCATTTAAAGGGTCGCTCAAATTTGTAGAAGAGAAGAGATAGAAAAAAATCTGTTCTTCTAAAGGAACAATAATACTTATAAGGAAATGCCAGTTTAAAAATGATACCAACAGGGCTGGAGAGATGGCCTAGCGGTTAAGAGCATCGACTGCTCTTGCAGAGGACCCAGGTTCGATCCCCAGCACCCACATGGCGGCTGAGAACCGTCTGTAACTCCAATTCCAGGAGAACTCCAGTTCCAGGGGAAACCGAGACCCTCTTCTGACCCCCGCGGCATTGCACGACACGGATGCTCAGACCTACATGCAGACAGTACACTCATACACATACAAAAATAAATAAAAGTTTTAAAAAAATGATACCAACAGCATTTTCCATTTGAGTACTACTTCTTTGAAATGGATATCGGGACCAAAGAGTGGTTAGATATCTTAGAAAGGATGGTTCAGATCCCTTAGCTGAGCTCATCCATTTTGCCAATGAAGAAACCAAGGGGTATTGAGGACCACTGAGGACTTGGAAAGCAAAACCTGATATGCAGAAGTTTAAATGCTTCATTTTATTTTAGTCAGCTAAAGTCAATAATAGGAAAGAAATTGGGCAACTCCGTTCACAATTAATGAGAATAAGGGCATGAAGCTGTATCCAGAGGTTCTCACTGAACCCCACCAGACAAAATGAATTATCACACATATCATTTTCTAAACCTGAGGAGAGATCAGTTAGATGAACTGTTGCATAGCTATGTATATAGTTAAAGTGTTCAAATGCCTTCAAAACATCCTCTTATTTACCACATTTCTACCCTAATTTAGTAGTAGCCCATTTATACTCTTTTTAGGTACTTATTAAAGAGCCGACAAGGTTGAATCTTCATTTAAAATGTCAGTTTGGGAATTATTTGAGTTATGTGGTCATTCAAAAAGCATTGGTTAGTTTTATGATCAAAAAGCTAGCTAGCTCTGTCTTAGAATTTAGTTATTAGTGACTAAAAGTTTAGTGTATATGCAAAAGAATTGGCTTCAAAGAAGATGCCCAGGTCTAGGATATCCCTGAACCTCTAAAAAGTTTACTCAAGACCCTAAGATATACCAACCCTGCCTGTTAGAAAATAATGCAGATTCAGAATGATGCTTACATCTGATTTACTCTGGAGAAAGAACAGCATGCTTTGTAGGGGGAGGGAGCACACACACACACACACACACACACACACACACATGTATATGGAAGCCAGTGGTCAGAAGCAGGTGTCTTCTTTAATCGCTGTACCTTTTTTATTGAGACAGGGTCTGAGACAGGGTCTTAGCTAAACCTGGAACCTACCGATTAGCCTAACCTAGCTGGCTAGTATCCCCGGATGTCCACCCATCTTCACCTCCTCGGCACTGGGATTAGTTGTGTGTGGCTACATTGGCTTTATTTTTTGTAATGTGGGTGCTGGGGATTGAGCTCAGGTCCCCTTACACAGCAAGTACTTCACCAACTGAACCATCTTTCCAGCCCTCCATGCCTCTTTTATGAGAAAACGCTAATGAGTGTGGACTAACCTTTCCCTGGAATGACTTCTAGACACTTCTGAAGCTTCCTCTAAAGTCTCTAGCACTTGTGTTCCTGGATGCTTTCTTTGATCTTCTGAAACTTTGTGGGGAATCATTATTAAGAATAATGATCTTCATCTGCTGCAGGTTGTCTCTTCATTTATAGACAATCTTTATTTTGGAGAAGACGTAAGAAATTGCGCTGTGTACAAGGCAAACAAAACACTGCTGCCCTCTCACTGTGGTTCCAAACACGAATGGATATGCAAAATTCCAAGAGGTATAAGATCTTTATTATGTGTTTAATTTTTAATAATGTACAGCACTTTCCCAAATAAAGAGTTACAGATTTTCAGAATCTAAGCACTAGCACCCTGAACCACAATGCCAGCAACCTGCCTGTTGAACCAAGCTGCAAGGTTTAGTAAAGAAGGGAGCATAGGCGGGGAAAACACAGAACAGTGCCAAGCCATTCATCAGGAATGAAGGTCACCAGCTGACATTGTAAAAGAAGTACAAATGAAAGAAATGTCACCCTGACATTACAAGCACACAGAATTCCTTATACAATAAGTATGTGGAAATGTCTAGCACACGGTGACATGCAGTGGACCCCAGCAAGTGTTTGTGTCCTTTAGACTCTCTGGTGTCTCCTCTTCGTGTGTGAGAACTCACCACAGACTCCAAACAACACAAAGTACCTGTCCTTTCGGTGATTTTTTTTAAAGATAAAGAACTATACAGCATGGTTAGAGCTGAAGTAGTCCAGAAACTGCATCTGTGCGGAAGGATCGGTCAAGGTGGTTTGTTTTTCCTTTGCAGATGTGAAACCCAAAATTCCACCCTGGTACAAATATGGTAAGAGCCAGCCTGGCAAATCTCAAATTTCTAATTACATACTATATAAGGGATATTATTCACTGTTGCTGTATTATCTTATTCTTCTGATTCAGTCTTCTGTCTTCATATCCACCTAGAGCTAATTTCTTCAAATTAACATACCAATAATCAAACTAACAATATCAGATCATAATCAAATTAACAAATGTAGCCATTAAATAGGATTGAAATTAACACCACAGCTCCATGTTTATGAGACATGATTTTAAAAATATGTATCTATCTCTGACCTTTGAAAACCTAATGAAGGGTTCTTGAATGAGATAGACTAAAGAAAATAAGCCATTATATATTTATATATTTACTTACTTATATGTGTGCACATCTATATATGTTTTCTTACATATTTTAACCCAATTTTAAAAATGCCAAGTGACCAAATTACAGTAAGGGGTCAATAGCACATACTCTTCAAGTCCCATTATGTTTCTCAATAGTTTTGGCATGGTTGGGATCAAAAATTTTCCTTACAGATGCGCCTTGGCTCTTCCATAAGAATGCTGAGTACCTCTTCCACACCTATGCTGCGGAATGGCCTGCGTTTGCATTTGTCTGCTCCTGGATGCGCAGTGATCTCCTCACAATTCATTCTGCTCAGGAGCAAGAATTCATCCACAGTAAAATCAGAATGGTACGTGAACCCGATCCACCATAAGAAATTCTTCTGTCTTTAGGGGAGGGATTTGTTTTGTTTTGTTTTGTTTTACTTCACACATTCATTAAAGCTTCAATAGAAGTCATAGATTTTTGAGGCTGGTTTTCCTTCCAGCAATACAGTTTAATAAAAACAGTGAGGAAACGGGTTTATTTGTTGCTCGGCCATTTCACTTCTGTTCATTCTTTCCTATCAACAATATTAAGCTAGACAAGTTCTGTTTGGTGGGCTTCATTCTTCGCTCTCTGAGCTCCTGTTTATAATGGCACTAATCTCACTCATGAAGGCTCCACTCTCATCATCTAATCACTTTCTAGAAGCTCCCACTTGCTAGTATATCAAGTTATTGGTTGGGGATGAGGGAGGATAAATCTTTAGTCTGTCAGGGCCCAAGGAGGAAAGGTAGCAATTAGAATACTGTACATTTCTGGGCTGGAGAGATGGCCTAGCGGTTAAGAGCGCCTACCACTCTTACAGAGGACCCAGGTTCGATCCCCAGCACCCACATGGCAGCCGAGAACTGTCTGAAACTCCAATTCCAGGAGAACTCCAGTTCCAGGGGAATCCGACACCCTCTTCTGACCTCCGCGGCATTGCACGACACGGGTGCACAGACTTGCATGCAGACAGTACATTCATACACATACAGAAATGAATAAAATAAAAAAAAAATAGGATACTGTATATTTCTAAGCAATACTTATTTCTACCCTTGATGGGCACTGTTTGTTGTAGGTAGTAATGGTAGAATGTATAGTAAACTTTAACATTTCACAAGTAAGAAGTCTCATACATAAGAATGCCCCCCTGGAGTAAGTAAATCCAGAAGAAAATAGTTGATTCCAGGTTGAAGAGCCAATCTTGTAGAGGTCATATGACCCACTTCTGAGGCACAGGCATCCTCCAACTATAGGAGGAATTAGGATAAGTAATTACTTTTTAATTGTGTCTTTATATAGTTCTCCTATGAAAAATAGTAATGGATTGTGAAACAAAAAATAACATTAGAGTGCAGAAGAACTTGTTATAGGACAGAAAGCTAGATATAGCTTTAAAAGATGGTAGGAAAAAAATGCCTACAATTTTCTTTTGAAGAAGGCCCATATTTTTGCCCCCTCTTTAAATAATGGAAGACCAGAGGGCATAAGCATAGTGAATTTTTGAATATTCCTCTTTTGACCAGTCTTCTTATTCAGATCAATGATGAAAAGGTCAAAAGCTGTGAGAACTTAAGAGTCATGAGACAAGGCCTAGCCAACCAGTCCACTTGACTAACACTTTTTCATCTTGTGATATATAATATTTGCATTTCAAAGTGGCAATTCTTATTTATTTATTATTTTGGTCTTTTTGAGACAGGGTCTCCCTGTAGACCCAGCTAGCCTAGAATTTATTATATAGTCCGGGCTGGCTTCAATCTCATAGAGTTCTGCCTGCCTTTGCCTCTCTACATTAAATCCATTATCTCTAAGATCTGGTGATTTAAAACCTTAAAATAAACAGTTTGTATCATTTTGATGGAAACATTTTAAAAGATGACAGATGGTTTTTGCATTAAATAGCTTAGTAGATTCATATGTTGGCTGCTGTTCATATTCTCTTTGGAAAGTATGCTTTCAATATAATGTTACCTATAAGGCTATTTGAAGTTTGGATTGTTAGCCTTAACTTTTAACAGCTGTGCTGTCTCTCCAGCCCTGTAAGGCTATTTGAATACAACAAAACATAACTGATGGTCATGTCACATTCTTTCTTACCAATACATATTAATTGGATTTCTATAAAATTTAAAATCTTCATTGTCCACACTGGACCATTTTGACTGGGTATCATCCAGCTTGTCCTGTGAAATTCCTACCACATCACAATTGTGATGTGTTGTATGGGAGATAATCATACACAATGGAGATGGTAGTAAACATGCCACTTAGCATGTAATAGTTATAATTTCTCTTTAGAGGCCTTTAATTGGACAGTGAGCCATCCGGCCATGATTTCTACAGCTGTTCCATGTGAGCCTTCTCTACTTGGAATGAAACTGTGGTGCTCCCACAGCATTCACAGCCAACCTCAACAGAGCTATATTCCAAAGTCTGACTATGGGAATCTGAATTCAGCCTATGGGAACACATCCATAAAGCAACACCACAGGCATCCCAAATCATAGTAATTCAACCTTGCATTATTCTCAAATTACCGACATGGCAGACAGCCACATTGTTTGAGGAGTAAAAGTGCCTGTTTCAAAATTAGAATGTTAGCAAGCTATTAGGTTCTGTTATATGATGGCCTGAAATTCATATATAAAAAATAACATATCTTAAAATTTATTCCTGAGCCTCCACAAAAAAGAAGCACAAGTACAAATTTAAATACATAATGCCTTCAAATTAACAGGGTTTAGCGTATAAAAATGCATTTGAATTTCAATGCATACAAAAGGAATACACACACCATAAAGTACACTGCATGAAAAATCTTGAAGAATGCTTACTGCCTCTTTGTCTTTTATGGTTAGATAGAGAACTTCAATTTCCTGGACCATAAGTCCAGTATTACATCTGCTGAACTGTGTGTACGTGTGTGTGCACCTACATGCCCATGTTGTTTCAGTTTTTCATTTTATTATGTTTAGGCTGAGTGATTAATATTGGCATTAGATTTTTTTTTTTTTTTGGTCTTTTCAAGACAGGGTCTCCATGTAGCCCCAGCTGGCCCGGAACTCACTCTGTAGACCAGGCTGGCCTTGAACTCACAAAGATCCGCCTGCTTCTGCCTCCCAAGTGCTAGGATCAAAGGCGTGGCGCCACCATGCCCGGCTGGCATTAGGGGTCATCTTCTACTTGTCAGCCTCTTTAGCATTCTTTTGTCCTATACCACATGTCTCTCTTTAATACCAACACTGTCTGAAGCTTAACAGACCAATACCTAAACTCAAAATCTTTATTCTGCTAGTGTCTTTGCACCTTGTTTTTCATATATATGTAACATCTGTAGTGAGCTTCCACAAACGATTGAGAAAATATGCTACTAATTAGTCAGAAAAAGAATCCTTCTTTTCTTTTATATGACTTCTTACAGACTTAGAAAATTTACTTTCCAAGTTGAATGAAACAAAATATTGTTCAGTGGTTGAGTCCAATTCTCTTTCATAATGAATAGGGAATGTTTTAGAATAATAAACTTTCAAGTTTTCTCTGCCTGCTTGCTAGGCCTTAGTTACTCTTCCTTATATAACTGGGTAAAATCCCAAAGAATAAAAAAAAAAACCTAATAGCAGCCTCTCTATTGATCATAATAGTAAAAAATTAAGACAAAGGGGATGCATGCTGACATTTTCTTTCTTTCTTTCATTTAATAGATGTCAAAGTTTGGTGAAAAATGGTGGATTGGACTTCAAGAAGGAAGAGCCAGTGATGAAATTTAGTACGAACCTAAATTCATTTTCATTTAATACTATTTGACAAGTTTTATGTGCAGAATAATTGGGTTAGATTTTAGTGATCAATTTGATGAATAACCTTCGATTGTTATCTTTAACTTATGAATTTTCATTCCACTAACCAAAGACATGAGTATCTTTAAAATCTACACTAACAGAACCATCACCAGTCTATACCACAAACATATCCATTATCACTAAAAGCTTCTCCCTTTTCTCTCTCTCTCCCTCTCTCTCTCTCTCTCTCTCTCTCCCTCTCTCTCTCTCTCTCTCTCTCTCTCTCTCTGTGTGTGTGTGTGTGTGTGTGTGTGAAGAACACAACATAAAATATACTGGGAAAATGTTTAAGTATGTAATACACTATTGTGAACTATAAGTGTAATTCTGTATATGAATACTTTGCTGAATTTAACAAACTATTATACTTTCAATCCATACCCCATTAGAACAGTTTCAGATACTGCACATGCAAGATAAGAAGACTTTAAATTTTTAATTTTTCTGAGGGCTGGAGAGGTGGCTCAGTCATTAGAAGCACTTGCTGCTCTTCTAGAGGGCCCAAGTTTGGTTCCTGCCATCCATGTCAGGCAACTCACAACCTCCTGTGACCAGAGCTCCAGGAGATCTGGTACCCTCTTCTGGCCTCCACAGATCCCACTACAAATAGTGCCCCCCCCACACATGACACACATACAAATGCATACACACATAAATAAATATAAATCATTTTTTTAATTTTAAATTTTCCTACAGTTGGAATAATCGATCACCTGTGATATACCAAAACTGGGATGAAGAAAGAGAAAGACCTGTGAATAATGAGACTGAGAGATGTGTTTTCATTTCTGCCATAACAGGTTACTTTATTTATCTATGTTTGGGGTTTGTGTTGCAAATACCTCTGAAGGCTTTCAGTCTCCTTTGTGTAGTTATTTTTGTTTTCAATATACTGTGTACAGTCTCATAGGCTTAAAGCATCAGATAGCTAAACCTCCAGTTAAATAAATTAATTCATGTTCCTGAAAATAATTTACAATATGGATAAGTCCTCAGGGCCCATTGAGACTGTTACAAACATGCACTTATATATCTAAAATACATAAAGTAGATGCTTCTTGTCCCTGTCCAACAACTAAAAGCTGTACATTGATTTGTGCAAGGAAAATACACTGGCATTTAAGGATAAAGTGGGAATAGAATTTAAAGCACACACTAAGCACCTGTAACAACAAATGCGTGGATGAGATGAAAATAAAATGTACAAAACAATATATATAACTCAGATAAATTATAGAACAGTAAGCATGAAATCATTAAATGTTGAGTTCACATATAGTGAAAAACCATATGTCTGGAAAACACTATTCACTGTGAAATTTTTTATATTCCTCTACTTTCTTATTTTATGTGTCTGAGTCTTATACCTGCATGTATGTAAATGCACTCATGTTGTGTAGTGCCTGTGGAGGACAGAAGAGGGTGTTATCAGATTCTCTAGAACTGGAGTTATGGACTGTTGTTAGCCATCAGGTGGGTGCTGGAATTCGAACCAGGATCTTCTGCTCTTACCAGCTCTTAACTGCTGACCATCCCCAGCCCCTAATATTTCTCTACTTTCTGATTTATAAATTGGCCAGCACTTTAACCTGTAAACTCTATTTCTATTTTTCTTGCAGTGAAAATCCTCATTCAGTTCACTATTCCTTTTTATTTAATCCCTGACACTAATGGCTTCTCGTCTTGTAAGTGCACCAGTTTATAAGGTAGATTTACCATCGCAGTGAGGCTGGAGCCTGGCTTGTGTATTTCTTAGTCAGTACACTGCTGCCTGAGTTGATTGTGAGCTGACACTCAGTCACATTTTCCAACCAAAAAAGACAAATTTATAACAAGTCTGACTCAAAAGAGATAAACACAAAAAAAGCGATCCCGGGTGGGAGAGCCTCTGCAGTCTGGGGAAAGCTGTGGTTTGGGGCCTGCTTTGCCAGCAGGTGTCACAACAGCCTACGGAAAGGCCTGTTCTGCAAGGCTGGGGAACAGCTGCTGATCTGCACTGGAAATCTCAGTCCAGCCTACCTCAACGCTGACATTTTTAAGTCCTATTTCTGATACTACAAATAGAACCTGCCTAACAATTTTCACACACTCCACTATGTCTGGAGTTTAGGACGTGATGCTAACAGCATGTATCCTCTGAAGTTGTACATTTCTAAGGAGTTGGAGCTCTGTCTTACGAAGGCATGTTCATATGGGAGTCCATTTTGGTTAGGGGTCAATACTGAGAAATACGCCTTTCTTTGAAGTTCCCAGCTTAATTTTTCCTCATTATTATGCAGCTCCAGGGAGGTTCTGATGCCTTCTCCTGGCCTCTGCTGGCTTTGCTCATATGTGGTACACTTACATATGTGCAGGAGAAATACTCATACACATTAAAAAAATACATAAAAATTTAAATATTTAGAAAAGTTTAAAAATCTTTGGAAATAATCTATTTCTTTAAAATCTTTTTTTCTCTGTATGCTGAAGCTGACTGCTTTAAAACAAAATCTTACTCTATAAAGCCTTTACTTTTACTTCCCAAGCCAACTATTCTTAGGGCTTAAATCTCTTTCAAAGACAGCATTTATTTGATAACTTTTTTGCAAAGTTTTTGTATTCTTACATTCAAATTACTCCCTTGGCACCTTGCCCGGGTAGATGTCATCGATAGGGAATTTTATAATTAGTAGCATAGCTGTTTCTAGATTTCAAAAATAACATTATGGGAAAATACGGCAATCACAAAAGGTGATCAGTAGAGAATTCATAGGAGGAGTGGCTGTTGTTCTTCATCTTTTTCTACCCATTTCCCCCTGCAGGGCTCTGGGGGACTGAAGACTGTTCTATTCACCTGCCTAACATCTGTAAGAGAAGCAAACCTTGGGTCATAGAGAAAGAGACGAAAACACCAACGCAGCACGGAACATGCCCCAAAGGGTGGCTTTATTTTAACCATAAGGTAAATTTCTTTTTGGGTTTTTTGTTTTTTTGTTTTTTGGTCTTTTTGGTCTTCCTGTAGTCCCAGCTGTCCTGGAACTCACTCCGTAGACCAGGCTGGCCTTGAACTCACAAAGATCTGCCTGCCTCTGCCTCCCAAGTGCTAGGATTAAAGGTGTGTGCCACCACCACACCCAGCAGTAAATTTCTTTTTGTAAAGTCACTTCTGTTTCTCGTATAGATATTTACTTTGGAAGAACTGAGAAGTGAAGGGTTTTTTTTTCTTTTTTTAAAGCATGAGTTAGTTACTCTTGAGACCTGGGATATTTCTGACATGACTTTCAGTTTCAGAAGTTTTCCATTTAGGAACAACCCTTTGGGAACAAAAAGGTTTCATGGAAAGTAGCCCTGCCTCCATTCCTCCATTACATAGTTTTGCTCTTTTTAATTTTTTTATTGATTTTATTTATTTCTGTATGTGTATGAATGTACTGTCTGCAGGCAAGTTTGTGCACCCGTGTCATGCAATGCCGCGGAGGTCAGAAGAGGGTGTCGGATTCCCCTGGAACTGGAGTTATCCTGGAATTGGAGTTTCAGACGGTTCCTGGCCACCATGTGGGTGCTGGGGATCGAACCCGGGTCCTCTGTAAGAGCAGTCGGCGCTCTTAACCACTAGACCATCTCGTTTGCTCTTTGGGCTGTAAGATGCTCTAGATGTGGGGTGTGTGTGTGTGTGTGTGTGTGTGTGTGTGTGTGTGTATGTGTGGTGTGTGTCTGCATGCCTGCATAACTAGGCCCTTACCCCCCCATATGCCCGCCCTCTGTGAACTGCAGAGGGCCTATATTCCATTTTCTCCCTCCTACCTTCCCTGCCCAGAACCAGAAGAGCTCTGGCCAACTATGAACTGACAAACTAATACCTTAGTTAGTTAATGTCATATTGAGCTTCATAAAGCTGATGCTTCTGTACAGAATTGAATTTAAGAGAAAAAGATTGCCATTGGGGATGCTGCAAACCATGTTTATGATTTCTGACGCTGCCTTCAATTAAGGGCAAGTCTTTCCCCCCAGTCCTTCTGCATTATTATAAAAGAATGTTAAAGGCCTGCTGTGGAAGTAATTAAAATGAGTCCAAATTATAATAGGTTTAACTCTTTCGAGATTGAAAACTGAAAAATGGGTGTAATAATTTCCTATGTAGACCATGAAGTTGGTGTTTAGTTGTGGACCAGCAGATTTTATTCTAAGCGCTGTCGGGCTGACAGGGTGTTCTCTTCTGCCATCTTGCTATCGCCGTTGACCTGGGCAAGGAGCCACTTGCTCTCTGTACATGTTTATTCAGTGTAAAAATTCACACACTACTGAATTTACCACCTTAACCATTTTCATGTGTGGATTCCCCGGTTGTTAATGTTGTAAACAATGCATCTCCATGTCCCTTTTTCTGGTAGAGCTAAAACTCTACACTCTTCAAACAACAGCTTCTCATTCTTCCTCCCCATAACACCCTGGCCCCTGGCAACCACTATTTTACTTCATGACTTTCTGAACTTGAACTCTTAGATACCGTACATTTACATATGTGGAGTCATGCACCGTATTTTTATGACTGGTCATTCACTTACTGTAATGTCTTTAAGGTTTGCCCATGTCATTACATGTGATAGGATTTCCTTCCTTTTTAAGGCTGAGTCATTGTTCATAGCATAATGTAAACCCACATTTGCCCATCAATTCATCGCATCCATCCATGTTAGATTACCATATACTCTGAAGACTGATTTTTGTTTGTATTTTTTTTTAAGACAGGGTCCTCTGTAAGTACCCCATGCTGGCCTGGAACTCCCTTTGTATACAAGGTTCACCTCTCTCTCCTCCACAAAAAATCCACTTGCCTCTGCTTCCTGAGTGCTGAGATTAAACTCATGTGCCACCACTCCTGACTCTTAGCTGATTTTATTGAGTGATTTCAGAGATATTCTTAGTTTACTGAATTATTAAGATACGTAAAGTTGCCGGGTGTGGTAGCACATACTTTAATCCTAGCACTACTCGGCCAGCCTGGTTTACACAGCAAGTTCTAGGACAAGCCAGAGCTACAGGAACCGCTGTCTCAAAAAAAAAAAAAACAACAACAAAAGATATGTAGGTTATTATTCCCAATTTTACATATAAGAAGTTTCAGGGTAATATAATTGTGTGACTTTTCTGAAAGTTTACAGCAAAGACATGTCAAATCACATATCAGCCTTGCCTTGGGACATGCCGGGGGGGTGGTTGGGTCACAGTGTGACTGATGGTTGTGCGGGTAGGTTGGTCCGTCAGCTGCCTCAGTGAAGTGAAGCGGCTGGTCGCACAATGCGCCTGACGACCAGAGTTTGATCCCCAGATAACCCATGTAAAAAGCTAGACATAGTAGAAAATGCATCTGTAATCCCAGCACAGCTTACCTGGAGCTGAGGCAGGGAAGCTCATGAGCATCTGTTGCCTGAGGTCCAAAGATAGCATGTGAATAAGAGATCCAGTCTCAAACAACGTGCTAGCTAGGACTGGCACTCGAGGTTTTCCCAGCCGGGCTTGTGTGTGGCTCTCTACCCCACACAGACAACAGACATACACATGCCTCTCCAAATCGGCTTCTACTGTACTCTGACCCTGGACCCAGTGGTGCCTGCCCCCTTCTGTCTCCGGCTCCTGCTCCTCCATTAGAACTCAAAGATTCCTACTCTAACCTACTCTAAAATGCACATTAGAAGAGAATGAGGCCTGCCTTTCTATTGGAAAGACCAAAGCCTGGAACACTGACTCCACAGAATGCTGCTGAGCCTGGGCAGCACCAGGAGACGCCTGCAGCCTTGGTGGGAGTGAGGAGGGCTGTGGGCCCTGTGAGCCGATAGCAAAACTGTATTTGGATATAGGTCTGCCACCCGGATCGCGTATCGTTAAATTGAACCAATACGTTTTCCTGACTGGAGAGATGGCCTAGTGGAACACTGACTGCTCTTGCGGTTAAGAGCGCTGACCCGACTGCTCTTGCAGAAGGACCCCCGGTTCGATTCCAGACACCATACTAGCGGCCGTTGGAGAACCATCTGACTCCCAGTGTCCTCAGGGGTATCCGATCCCTCTCTGACCATCGCGCGGCATTGCAAGACAGACGCGCACAGACCATACATGAGAAATACATTCATACACATAACAAATAATTAAAAAAAAGAAACAATGCCTTAATCAACGCAATCCACATTTGCACTCCTTGATAATTACCTTTATAAAAAGAAGCGAAAATTTATGTCTACATAAAAACCTGTGCATGGATATTTGTAGTAGATTTATTGAGAATTACCAATGTCTGGAACCAAGATACCCTGTAGAAGGTGAGGGGCTGAGTCAGTCATGATCCATCCAGACAATGTGATAGCATTCAACTCAGAAGAGATAGGCATTATCAACCACCAGAAGATATGGGGGAATCCTTGAACACATTTTACTAAGGGCAAGACACAATCTGAAAATCCAACAATACTGTTATTCCACCCATTGAACATGCTAGAAAAGACAAAACTGTCTAAAGCCATCATAAAGGTCGGGGTGGCAGGGGCTGAAGGGAGAGAAGTTTGAATGGATGGAATGCAGAGGATTGTCGGGCAAGGAAGATACTCCTTACCGCTCTTCAGTCGGAGACACAGACCTTGAGACAGCTGTCAAACTGAGGGAAGACTCCAAGGTCGAAGCGCATATTTGGACAATATGATGTGCCATGTAGGATTGAACGGTTATACAATGTATCACTGCGTTGGGGGCTGATGACAATGGGGATGGCTGTCAGAACAGGGGAGATGTGGCTAACCTCTGGACCAACACTATTTTTCTGTGAGACTAAAACTTTTCCTCTACAAAAACAAATCTTTAATACTAATAATGGCGATAATAGTAAAAAAGAATTGCCACAGCAGCTTAGCCCCATGGTAGAGTGAACCCAGAGGCACTGTGAGATTTTTCTAAGTAGAATGTTCTGAACTGTGCTGCAGTTTGAGCTATACTATTTTTAGGTAGTTAATAATCTTTCCTGACTTTGCTGTTTTTATTCAACTATAAAAAGACTTTCCCTGTAGTAAACTATTTTGTATCAGCATGAAAATTTTGTAGTTTATATTCAATAAGAACACATAAGTCTTAACCAAATCTTTTGTTAAAAGCCTTGACAATTATTTTTGTTTAATAAGTTTTAGTTTTATTTTGAGGCTAATTTATTGATTTTGCCAAGCAATTTTTAATTACGGTTTTTTTTTTTTTCCTGGTCATTTTCGAGACAGGGTCTCCCTGTAGCCCCCAATTGCCCTGGAACCACTCTGTAGACCAGGCTGGCCTTTAAATCCAAGATGATCGCTGCTCTGCCTCCCAAGCTTGCTAGGACTAATGGCGGTGCACCCCATGCTGGCTTAACCATTCTAAAGTATGAAATTCAAGAAATAATACATATGTGGTGATGTTGTAACACATCCATATTCCAAACCTTTTCTCTTTATCCCCACAGAAACACTGTAATATGATTCAGTTCCGCTTTCTCCAGGCCCTGGGGACACCGTAATCCTGTTTTCTACTCTATGAATGTGGTTATTAGGTTGAATTTTAATAATTAATTACCCTTGTTCCTTGGACTTATTTTAATTTAGCTTGTGTGGGGGTGGTGCTCCACGTGTGTGTGTGTGGGGGGGGTAAACTGAACAGGTGTGTGCGTTGTATAGAGGATGGGAGAACAACCTCATGTGTCCTTCCTTGGGCAGTTTCCACATTTTTTTATTGATACAGGGTCTCNCTCACTCTGTAGACCAGGCTGGCCTTGAACTCACAAAGATCCACCTGCCTTTACCTTTCGAGTGCTAGGATTAAAGGCGTGCCCGGCTTCTTATGTCACTCTTTAAAAACTTGTATTCAGTGTGTGTGTGTGTGTGTGTGTGTGTGTGTGTGTCCGCTCAGGCTGCCAAGCACACGTGCAGGTCAGGGGACAACTTGTATTCAGTGTGTGTGTGTGTGTGTGTGTGTCCGCTCAGGCCACCAAACACGTGTGCAGGTCAGAGGACAACTTGTATTCAGTGTGTGTGTGTGTGTGTGTGTGTGTGTGTATGTGTGTGTGTGTGTGTCCGCTTGCCAAGCACATGTGCAGGTGAGAGGACAACTTGTATTCAGTGTGTGTGTGTGTGTGTGTGTGTGTGTGTCTGCACAGGCCGCCAAGCACACGTGCAGGTCAGAGGACAACTTGTATTCAGTGTGTGTGTGTGTGTCTGCATGCCTGCATAACTAGGCCCTTACCCCCCCACCCCCCGCCCTCTGTGAACTGCAGAGGGCCTATATTCCATTTTCTCCCTCCTACCTTCCCTGCCCAGAACCAGAAGAGCTCTGGCCAACTATGAACTGACAAACTAATACCTTAGTTAGTTAATGTCATATTGAGCTTCATAAAGCTGATGCTTCTGTACAGAATTGAATTTAAGAGAAAAAGATTGCCATTGGGGATGCTGCAAACCATGTTTATGATTTCTGACGCTGCCTTCAATTAAGGGCAAGTCTTTCCCCCCAGTCCTTCTGCATTATTATAAAAGAATGTTAAAGGCCTGCTGTGGAAGTAATTAAAATGAGTCCAAATTATAATTGTTTAACTCTTTGAGAATTGAAAAACTGAAATGGTGTAATAATTTCCTATGGTAACATGAAGTTGGTGTTTAGTTGTGGACCAGCAGATTTTATTCTAAGCGCTGTCGGGCTGACAGGGTGTTCTCTTCTGCCATCTTGCTATCGCCGTTGACCTGGGCAAGGAGCCACTTGCTCTCTGTACATGTTTATTCAGTGTAAAAATTCACACACTACTGAATTTACCACCTTAACCATTTTCAGTGTGTGATTCCCTGTTGTTATTGTTGTACAATGCATCTCCATGTCCTTTTTCTGGTAGAGCTAAAACTCTACACTCTTCAAACAACAGCTTCTCATTCTTCCTCCCCATAACACCCTGGCCCCTGGCAACCACTATTTTACTTCATGACTTTCTGAACTTGAACTCTTTAGATACCGTACATATATAATATGTGGAGTCATGCACTCGTATCTTTTATGACTGAGTCATTTCACTTACTGTAATGTCTTTAAGGTTTGCCCATGTCATTACATGTGATAGGATTTCCTTCCTTTTTAAGGCTGAGTCATTGTTCATAGCATATGTAACCCACATTTTGCCCATCAATTCATCCATCCATCATATTAGATTACCATTATCTCTGAGCTGATTTTTTTGTATTTTTTTAAGACAGGGTCTCTGTAGCCCCAGCTGGCCTGGAACTCCCTTTGTATACAAGGTTCACCTCTCTCTCACAAAAATCCACTTGCCTCTGCTTCCTGAGTGCTGAGATTAAAAATATGTGCCACCACTCCTGACTCTTAGCTGATTTTATTGAGTGATTTCAGAGATATTCTTAGTTTACTGAATTATTAAGATACGTAAAGTTGCCGGGTGTGGTAGCACATACCTTTAATCCCAGCACTCGGCCAGCCTGGTCTACACAGCAAGTTCTAGGACAGCCAGAGCTACAGGGAGACCCTGTCTCAAAAAAAAAAAAAAAACAACAACAAAAAAAGATATGTAAAGTTATTATTCCAATTTTACATATAAGAAGTTTCAGGGTAATATAATTGTGTGACTTTTCTGAAAGTTTACAGCAAAGACATGTCAAATCACATATCAGCCTTGCCTTGGGACATGCCTCAGTGAGTGAAGCACTGGTCCAATGAGCCTGACGACCAGAGTTTAGATGCCCAGATCCCATGTAAAAAGCTAGACATAGTAGAAAATGCATCTGTAATCCCAGCACAGCTTACCTGGAGCTGAGGCAGGGAAGCTCATGAGCCATCTGTCCTGAGGTCAAAGATAGCAGTGAAAAAGAGAGATCCAGTCTCAAACAACGTGCTAGCTAGGACTGGCACTCGAGGTTTTCCCAGCCGGGCTTGTGTGTGGCTCTCTACCACCCACAAGAACACAGACATACACACATCCCCCAAATCGGCTCCTCTGTCTCTGACCCTGGATCCAGTGGTCCTGCCCTTCTCCTGCTCCGGCTCCTGCTCCTCCATTAGAACTCAAAGATTCCTACTCTAACCTACTCTAAAATGCACATTAGAAGAGAATGAGGCCTGCCTTTCTATTGGAAAGACCAAAGCCTGGAACACTGACTCCACAGAATGCTGCTGAGCCTGGGCAGCACCAGGAGACGCCTGCAGCCTTGGTGGGAGTGAGGAGGGCTGTGGGCCCTGTGCAAGATGGTTGCCATCTTCTTATAAAACCAATACTCTGACTGGAGAGATGGCCTAGCGGTTAAGAGCACCGACTGCTCTTGCAGAGGACCCGGGTTCGATCCCCAGAACCCATATAGCGGCTGAGAACCATCTGAAACTCCAGTTCCAGGGGTATCCGATGCCCTCTTCTGACCTCCGCGGCATTGCAAGACACAGCGCACAGACCTACATGCAGACAATACATTCATACACATACAAAAATAAATTAAAAAAAAAAACAATGCCCTTATCACGCAATCCACATTTGCACTCCTTGATAATTACCTTTATAAAAAGAAGCGAAAATTTATGTCTACATAAAAACCTGTGCATGGATATTTGTAGTAGATTTATTGAGAATTACCAATGTCTGGAACCAAGATACCCTGTAGAAGGTGAGGGGCTGAGTCAGTCATGATCCATCCAGACAATGTGATAGCATTCAACTCAGAAGAGATAGGCATTATCAACCACCAGAAGATATGGGGGAATCCTTGAACACATTTTACTAAGGGCAAGACACAATCTGAAAATCCAACAATACTGTTATTCCACCCATTGAACATGCTAGAAAAGACAAAACTGTCTAAAGCCATCATAAAGGTCGGGGTGGCAGGGGCTGAAGGGAGAGAAGTTTGAATGGATGGAATGCAGAGGATTGTCGGGCAAGGAAGATACTCCTTACCGCTCTTCAGTCGGAGACACAGACCTTGAGACAGTTGTCCAAACTGAGGGAAGACTCCCAAGGAAAGCGCATATTTGGACAATCATGATGTGCCAATGTAGGATGAACGGTTATAACAAATGTATCACTCGTTGGGGGCTGATGACAATGGGGATGGCTGTCAGAACAGGGGAGATGTGGCTAACCTCTGGACCAACACTATTTTTCTGTGAGACTAAAACTTCTCTACAAAAACAAAATCTTTAATACTAATAATGGCGATAATAGTAAAAAAGAATTGCCACAGCAGCTTAGCCCCATGGTAGAGTGAACCCAGAGGCACTGTGAGATTTTTCTAGAGTAGAATGGTTCAGTGAAACTGTGCTGCAGTATTGAGCTATACTATTTTTAGTAGTTAATACTTTCTACTTCTGCTTTTATCAAACTTAAAAAAGCTTTCCACTAGTAGTAAACTATTTTGTATCAGCATGAAAATTTTGTAGTTTATATTCAATAAGAACACATAAGTCTTAACCAAATCTTTTGTTAAAAGCCTTGACAATTATTTTTTAATAAGTTTATTTTATTTGAGCTAATTTTATTGATTTTGCCAAAGCAATTTTTATTAGGTTTTTTTTTTTTTCTGGTCTTTTCGAGACAGGGTCTCCCTGTAGCCCCAATTGCCCTGGAACTCACTCTGTAGACCAGGCTGGCCTTAAACTCACAGAGATCCGCCTGCCTCTGCCTCCCAAGTGCTAGGACTAATGGCGTGCACCACCATGCCTGGCTTAACCATTCTTAAGTATGAAATTCAAAGACAATAATTACATATGTGATGTTGTACAGCATCCATATTTCCAAACCTTCTCTTTATCCCAACAGAAACACTGTAATAATGACTTCCAGTTCCCCTTTCTCCAGGCCCTGGGACCCGTAATCTGTTTTCTAACTCTATGAATGTGCTTATTAGGTGAATTTAAATAATATTTACCCTTGTCTTGGACTTATTTTATTTAGCTTGTGTGGGGTGGTGCTCACGTGTGTGTGTGTGGGGGGGGTAAACTGAACAGGTGTGTGCGTTGTATAGAGGATGGGAGAACAACCTCATGTGTCCTTCCTTGGGCAGTTTCCACATTTTTTTATTGATACAGGGTCTCTCAGTAGCCTGTAGCTCAGCACTCAGCCAGGCTGGCAGGCCAGTGAACCTGGGGCCCCCTCATCTCTGCCTCCCCAGTACACGGGTGCCACCATATCCAGCTTGTTTTTATGTGAGTTCTGGGGACAGAACTCAGACCCTCCAGACTTGCTAGGCAAAACTTTACAAACCCAGCTATTTCCCAGCCCAACATTTCCTTTTATTAATTTATCTATGGATTGATTCATGACAGTCAACAGGTAAAAGCAGCACAAGAATAAATGTACATTGATGTATAAATTTCCAAATCCCTATTTTCAGTTCTTTGGGAGATAAGCCCAAGTGTACAATTGCTAGGTCATAGGGTAATTTGTGTTTATCTGTTTGAGGAACTGACAAATGAGCTTTCATAGCAACTAAACCATTTACAATCCTGCCACATTGTACCAAAGTTTCATTCATGTGGTTTTTGGCTAGCTGTTGATTTTCTTGGGGAAATAATGTTTAATCAAGTCCTTTGTCCATTTTTTAATTGAGTAATTTGGCTTTTCATTGTTGAGTTATAAGATGCTTTCTATATTATGTATAATAAATTCAAAGCAGGCAAGTTACCCTCTATAACTATATTTCCCCTTTGTCATTATAATGCCCTTTGATACACAAAAGTTTATAATTTTGCAAAGCCCAATGGATCTACTTTTCCTTCTATTGCTTGAGCTTTGGGTAACAATACCTAAAATCCATCCTCAAATCACAGGTCATGAATATTTATCTCTGCTTTCTTCTGAATGTTTTTAACTCATATTTAGATGCTAATTGACTTTTACTTTGTCCTTATAACTATTATTTTCTTTAAAAAATTTTTTATTTATTATTTTTACTTTAGATGTATGATTGTATTGCTTGCATGTGTGTAAGTGCACCCATATCATGCAATGCCCACAGAGTTCAGAAGGAGCTGGATTCCCTAAAACTGGATTTATGGATGGTTGTTAGATGCCATGTGGATCTTGGGAATTGAACCTGATTCCTCTGCAAAAGCAGCCAGTGTTCTTACACTTAGCCATCTCTACAGCCCAACTATCAGTTTGTTGCAGCTGTTAGAACAAGTGTAACCTAAAGTCAGTTATCAAGGACAGACACAAGCAAATCCCTATCTTGTCTCAAAATTTCGTATTGGAACAGACAGTGAATGAACAAATAAGTGGTTACATCTTGGGGAGAGAGAGAGAAGAGAGAGAGAGAGAGACAGAGAGACAGAGAGACAGAGAAAGAGACGGGAGTCTCATGATCTGTTTGAGGACACACTTCCAATTCCTAAGGACTTCTCACTAGGCTTCAACTCTTAAATGTCTATGCCACCTCCAAATTAGGCCACCTTGCACAGCAAGCTTTACATGATGGCCTTTGCAAGGACTGCATACCTATGAGAAGTTTCATTTATAAATTATATATGTTAAGAGACAATCACATAATCTTGTACAAAATACATATTAAAAAATAATAAATAAATAACAAAATAATTAATTTTTTTTAAAAAGAGACAATCACAGAGGCTGCTCACATGGCTCAGTGGTGAAGAGCATGTACTACTCCTGCAGAAGACTCAAGTTCAGGTCCCAGCACCATTCAGTGGCTCACAGCCACCTCTAACTCCAGCTCCAAGGGATCCAACATCTGGATGCCACAGGCATCTGCATTCATACATACACATATCAACACAGAGACACACACAGGTGCATATAACTTTTTTAAAAAATGAAAAGAATCATAAAAAGATAATCACAGTAAATAATAAAGCAATTATAAGAATGACCTTTGACTTCTCTCTCTCATTCCCACTCTTTCTCTCTGTTCCCCCCTCCCCCACATCATATCTTACGTTATCTTCATCCTTCCCTTTTTTGACCATGGGTAACTGAAACTGCTCAAGATGAAAACTATGGCTAAGAACAGACTAGTATAAATTAGTTGATCAGATTTTTCTGAAAGCTGCATCAGTAGGATTGTTGCTGGGAGGAACAGCAAGCCCAGATGTATTCGTGCACATGTGTGGGAATCCACCTGAACGCGAGCGTGCATGCTTGTGGAGGCCAGTTAGCCCTTGAAGCTACAGAGAGAAAAGTGGGAGACAAAATGGCAGCACTCCCTCAATTCTGAACAAATTTCAATATATTATGGACCATTAAACTTTGCCTCCTCTTTGTCAGCTTCCTTGGAATAATTTTTATTATTTCAAAAAAGCCAGTTGACAAGTTAATCGTCTCTTAAGAGTTTTTAAAACCAAGATACCCAAAGTTAAGAATCCTTAACAATGTCTCATAAATCATTTTCTCCATGTTTGATAATGTAGTTTAATGATGTATAAGAAGTTTGACAGGGTGTTACCTCAGGAAGACAAGAGAACTAAGAGATTCTCTCTCTCCCTCCTCTCTTTCTTTTTCTCTTTCTCTCTTTTTCACTCTCTCTTTCTCTGTCTCTCTCTTTCTCTCTTTCTCTGTCTCTCTCCCTCTTTCTCTCCTCCCCCTCCCTCACCTCTCTGTGTGTATTTCTGTGTACTTTGCACATCTTATTCCCAACCAGGGTTCGTTGCTAGTGGGAACTTTTGTTGTCTCTGGGTTTGATTTTTATATACAGCAGAATTTTTAAAAATACAAACAAAAAAACTTCTCAGTTTTGTTAGATTTTTTAAAATTCTTCATCTTGGGGCTGGAGATATGGCTCAGCGGTTAAGAGCGCCGACTGCTCTTGCAGAGGACCCAGGTTCGATTCCCAGCACCCACATGGTGACTAAGAACTGTCTTTAACTCCAGTTCCAGGGGAATCTGACACCCTCTTCTGACCTCCGCGGCATTGCACGACATGGGTGGACAAACCTACATGCAAACAGTACACTCATACACATAAAAATAATTTTTAAAAATTCTTCATCTTTTATTCATTCATTTAATTCTGTTGGATATCAGGAGTTCAAAAGCAGACACAATACATTCTCCTTCAGAGCTTACAGACTAGAGGGAAAACAAACTTTAGTAAAATGTCCAAGAATGTAATTGTATAATTTAAAACTGTGATGTATGTGATACATAAAGTTTCACGGTCCTATAGAATTGTGTAACAGAAGGGCCTGAGTTAGGTATCAGAAAGTAAGGATCATTACAAGTGCAGGGAGCCAAATCGGTGGCACACACCTGCAAGCCATGCCTTGGAAGACTGAGGCAGGAAGGTCATGAAATTCAAAACCAGTCTGGGCTATGTGAGACTTGTTTCCAAAAAAAGAAACATAACAGGAACAGAATGTGCTAAAGGCCCTGGGGTGAGTAGAAATACAGAAGTTAAGAGACTAAAGGATTCCAGAACAATAGTAGAAAGCAAGACAAACACACGCAAGGGTGACAGGACGTTCATGCTTCCTGTTTTTAACCTAAAAGCAGTGGAGGATTTTTACCTTAAGAGAGACTTGAGGGGCTGGAGAGATGGCCTAGCGGTTAAGAGTGCCGACCGCTCTTGCAGAGGACCCGGGTTCGATCCCCAGCACCCACATGGCGGCCGAGAACCGTCTGAAACTCCAATTCCAGGAGAACTCCAGTTCCAAGGGAATCCGAGACCCTCTTCTGACCTCCGCGGCATTGCACGTCATGGGTGCACAGACTTGCATGCAGACAGTACATTCATACACATACAGAAATAAATAAAATTAATAAAAAAAAAAAAGAGAGACTTGACTAGGATCAGATTTTGAAGAGCATCATTGTCCCTGAAATGCCAGTGATACAGTGAAAGAGGCAAAGGTGAGGAGGATGAGAGCAGCTAGGTAGCTGCCACAGAGGACCAGGTAAAGCACTGGTAGCTTGGATGAAGAAGGGTTGGCAGTGGACATGGGGGACAGGGATGCTCTTGGCAGAATAAGATGTCCAAATAGCAGTGTTAGCACAGAGATAATGGAAGGGCAAGGATGCCCACCAAGTTTCAGACATAGATCTCTGGGCCATTCAGCAGTACAAGGAGCACTGGGGAAAGACCAAATTTGGAGGAAATGTCACTGATTCTATCACCAAATACTGAACTGAAACTTATTTTGAAACAAAGGAGTTTTAGATTCAAAACTCATTTGAAAATCTTGTGACATCTCTTTAATTCAGTTAAACTCCATCACATTTTGCAAATTTGTAAGTAAACAAGTTAAGATCAAAGATGTCCTGCTTCATCCTGCTCTCCCTTCATCCTGCTGTTCTGCCTTAATTTTTTTTTAAAGGAAAAGACTTTCTTTTTTTTTTTTTTTTTTTCTTTTGTCTTTTTGAGACAGGGTCTCCCTGTAGCCCCAGCTGTCCTGGAACTCACTCTGTAGACCAGGCAGGCTGGCCTTGAACTCACAGAGATCTGCCTGCCTCTGCTAGAATTAAAGGCATGCACCACCACACCTGGCCTACCTTAATTATTAACAACACTGTTTCAAAGTGTGTTAGTAAATATGGTATTTTTGGAACAATGAGCTGTGGTAATAGGAGACCATGTTTCCACAATGTGTGGGGCAGCGAGGGAAGAGTTGCTCTGCAGAGAAGGATGACTTGAACTAAGCCAGTGAGAGTCATTGGTATTTGTGAGTGGTTCATTACTGTGACTATCTCAGGACAAGGTGAATTCACATTAAATGATAAGACTTCCCAGTAATTAGGATTTGCCACTTTTTGGAATTTGTAATTAGAAGAAAGAAGCAGAATGAAAAGAAACAGATAAAAGGATAGTTGCTACAAAATGAAACTCTGTTAAAGCCAATTCAGCTTCTTTGTGAAGCAAACAAGAAAGAGGTGTATAGAAGACTCAGAAAGGCACTACTCTCTTGATTGGCAACAACTTCAGGGTATATTGGGTTTTGGGAGTTTTATTATAAAAGCAGTTTTTTAAAAACCTGAGAGGTTTAAAGTAAAGAATGACATCATCAGGACTAAGTTTTGAAAAAATGGATCTGGTACTTTACTTTTTGGGTTAAATAATTCTTGGTTGTGGGGAAGTGATCTGACTGTGTATGGCAGTGTCTGTCTGAAACATCCTGATTTCCATCTGTCCAGGTCAATAATAACCCTCTCCAGATGAAAAATAACTAAGACTTTCCCCCAGACTTTCTCAAAATACCCCAAGGGGCAAAATTGTATTATAGGAGAAGCACTATACTAAATCTGCAATGCCTGAAAATGTCAGTTTGTAATCGACCTTAGGGAGTTCACACCTTTGAGAACGCTAAGCCAAAAATACAAGCAAGAGACAAACGAGCGGGAAAGATCTCTTGCCTGCATCTATCTGTTAAGGAGAGCATTGGGGTTATTCTCTGAGCAATTCTTTCATCAAGGAACAGAAGCTTGGCAATCTGGGAAGTCTATACCTACTCATTTGAGAGAGCATTTAGGAGTGAGCACACTCACGAGCACGCTCAGATTAAGCTCCTGGTTTGAAAAGGAAAGACTGACACATTTCTAGGCATGTTGAGGTCAGGGTCACACAGATGGAGGATACACACTTCCCCAGTGTTGTAATGGGACAAGGTTACTCTAGGTGCCCAAAGGATGGGTTAGAGCCTGGATCTTCACTGCTTTTTCTTCTTTCTTCCCTTTTTTTAAATAAATATTTACTAATTCTTTGAGAACATCATACCATGAATGTTAATATTTCTATTTCTCCCAATTCCTCCCAGGTCTCTCCACACCTCCCTATGCACCCAACTTCATGTACTCCTCTTTCACCCCTTTATCAGGTCCAGTATGTGTTGCCCAAATACTCTTGGGTATGGAACCTGCCCTGGAATGTGTCACAAGCACGGGTCACATCTTTATAAAAAACTGACTCTGCCTGTCCCAGCCACTACTAAATGCCAAGTGCTCCTCAGCCAGGGGTGGGAACTCCTCCCCACCTTCCCTGATCCTCAGCCAGGGGTGGGAACTCCCCCACCTTCCCTGGTCCTCAGCCAGGGGTGGGAACTCCTCTCCACCTTCCCTGGTCCTCAGCCAGGGGTGGGAACTCCTCCCGCCTTCCCTGGTCCTCATCTAGGGGTGGGAACTCCTCCCCACCTTCCCTGGTCCTCAGCTAAGGGTGGGAACTCCTCCCCACCTTCCTTGGTCCTCAGCTACGGGTGGGAACTCCTCCCCACCTTCCCTGGTCCTCAGCCAGGGGTGGGAACTCCTCCCCACCTTCCCTGGTCCTCAGCCAGGGGTGGGAACTCCTCCCCACCTTCCCTGGTCCTCAGCCAGGGGTGGGAACTCCTCCCCACCTTCCCTGGTCCTCAGCCAGGGGTGAGAACTCCTCCCCACCTTTCCTGCTCCATCCTAGTATTTTGTCGGGTTGAGCTTGAGTAGCTCTTGTGCATCCTGTTGCAATGTCTGTGAGCTCACATGGACAACTGCCCTGTCATCTGGAAGGCAGTCTTTCCTTGTAGTCTATCACCTCTGGCTCTTACAGTCTTTCTGCTCACTTTTCTGTGATGATTCTTCAGCCTTGAGAAGAGGGAGGGGTATAACACTAATGTCCCTTTGGGCTGAGGACTGTTATTTTCTGCACGTTGACCAGCTGTAGGTCTCTGTGATAACTGCCCTCTACTGCAAGAAGAAGCTTCTCTGATGAGGGTTGAATTGACCGATGCACTAATCTATGGAGAGAGCAATAAGTCATTATGAGTCATTTTAATACTAAGTGCGATTGGTACAGTATCTGTAGGCCCCCCCAGGGCCTGTCACCTATCAGCAGATTCCTGGTTCTGCCATCAGTGCCAGGCATGGGTTCTGCCTCATGCAGTGGGCCTTAAATTCAATCAGAGGGTCTTCCTTTCTTTAATGTATGTGTGTATAGTAGGAAGGTATATATATGTGTTTGCATGTGCGTGGACACACATATGTAGATGCATGTGCACATGTGTGTATGTGTGTCAAGACCCAAGGTTGACATTGGGTTGCTTCCTCAATTACTTGCCATCTTTCTATTGACCCAGCATCTCTCACTGAACCCAGAACTCGCCATGTGGGCTAGTCTACCTAGCCAGCTTGCTCCAGGGATACATCACTTCTCACTGCCTGGAACCTGGCCTGAAATGTTAGAGCCTGGGTCCTCTTTCTCCCTCTGGACATATTACTGAATGTGAAGGGCAAACTAGGTCCATTGTATCATTCTGATTCTCGTCTCATCTCATAGCAAGGAAACCTGTGGCCTGATTCAGGCTTGATCCTCTTTTTACTAACAATCAGTCTCAGGCTTGTGAGATGGCTTAGTGGGTAAAAGCACTTGCCACATAAGCCTGACAACCTGAGTTTGATCCCTGAATCCCACAGCGGGGGGGTGGGTGGGGGGGGCAACCAACTCCCAAGGGTTGGCCTCACCTCTACTTGCATGTGACATAATAATTTTTATTTACTTTTTAAAATATTTTATTGAAGTTTTGTGCATTTCATCCACCATTTCTCAGTCCAATTTAGACTCATCTCCCTCGCCATGCCCCCCACTCCACCTGACTTCATGCATTCTGCCATACATGTCTTGTATCTTTTTCTGAATTTTTTAAAAGTTTTTCAAAGCAGAAGATTATTGTTTTGGGGAGAACTTTACTGTTTCAGTTGGTTCTTTGTCCTAGTTCTTTAGTTGTTTTTGTTCCCTCCAATCTGTATTGGTTCAACATATGCATATATATAGTGACATAATAAGTTTTTAAAAACAACTAGTGTCATTGTGAAAGCCTAACCTGTCCTTTGTGTTACATTAGCATTGGTGGCATTTCTATTCGGGAACTTCTGATGCACTTTCTGATTAAATGGCTGACTGAGCATCTGTGAACTTCAGTACCCATGGTGATTTCTTTTTCCGTATTCCCACTCCCCAAAGTGAGGAAGTCCACTTGCAGATGAATTTGAGCTAAGCTGCTTGTTGCCACTCCTGGGTCTCTTCTTAGACTAAATCCCCTACTGCAGTCTTCGCAAGTGGCCCAGCTCCTTCTTAGGAAGAGCACTACTTCCCACTGAGCAGGAGATTCTACTGTGACAGCCCACGTGACAGGCACATCCCTGCTCAGCTCTGCTGATGGAAACGAGTTACATCATTGCTCTCCTCCAAAGCAGCGGTCTTCCTGCTTCATTAATGCCTGTGGAGCACTTGAAAGAAAAATGAGTTCTCTTTGCCCAAGAAAATTATAATTTTCAAGGCTGACCTTCAGTGTCTTTGGGAAATTTTTAGTTTCTTTAGAAAAATACTGACATGAGGGAATTGGAGAGATGGCTCAGCAGTTAAGAACATGTACTGCTCTTCCAGAGGACCTGACTTTGGTTCCCAAAACCCACCTGCATACGTAATTAAACATAATAAAAATAATCTTTAGAAAAGTAAAGAAACTTTGTTTTGGTGTTTTTGATAGTGTTTCCTGGTGAGGATCCCCACAGAAATAAGCGATCTGAAGAACTGGACGGGGGCTCGAGAGTTCTGCACTGAAAAGGGAGGGACGCTGGTTTCCATTGAAAGCGACTTGGAACAAGGTAGAGCGGGGCCTTCAACTAAGCAGAAGCAGCCATTTTTATCCAAGTAGTGATTAAAATATCCGCTCCCTACACTTGCATTTTTCACAAATCAACATTTAAAATATTGTACTTCTGATGGCACATGAAATTCCATGTTTGGTGACACGGCACCTCTAAAAGCCTGTCCATTGCCAGGAAGCGGCTGAGTTTGGAGGCTCTAACTTCATATCAGCTGAAAAGAATATGGCCTAATTTACGAGGTGTGTTTCAAAATGGCTAAAATAACTCCTCAAGAATGATATGTTTTAGGGTCTGGAGAGATAGCCTAGCGGTTAAGAGCACCAACTGCTCTTGCAGAGGGCCCAGGTTCGATCCCCAGCACCCACATGGTGGCTAAGAACCGTCTGTAACTCCAATTCCAGGAGAACTCCAGTTCCAGGGGAATCCAAGACCCTCTTCTGACCTCTGCAGCATTGCACGACATGGGTGCACAAACCTACATGTAGACAGTATATTCATACACATACAAAAATAAATAAAATTTAAAAAAGAATGATATGTTTTTAAAAAAAGAATGGTATGTTTTTTTAAGATCACCTTAGGTTTACCTGTACCCTTTTATTTGACACTTGGGAAGTTACTGCTTCAGTTTAAATATAGTACATCAATGCTCTTTTGTTTAAAAAGCTATTAAATGAACACTGGAAATTGTTTTGCTAATGATCTGATGAAATCTCAAGTTATCCAGCTAATTTCTGTCAATTTAAACTGAAACCAAAGTGAAAGAAGCAGTGTTACCTTAACAAGAACAGAGTGACGAATCCTACGATTGATTCGTAATTAAGTTTTGCTATCATTTAAATAGAATCTTATCTATCAGCAGAACTGATGATGACCCAAATGGTTTCTAAGGTATTATTAGGTAATGAATTCCTATTTTTCAGCCTTCATAGGGGTGGGAACTCCTCCCCACCTTCCCTGGTCCTCAGCTAAGGGTGGGAACTCCTCCCCACCTTCCCTGGTCCTCAGCTAAGGGTGGGAACTCCTCCCCACCTTCCCTGGTCCTCAGCCAGGGGTGGGAACTCCTCCCACCTTCCCTGGTCCTCAGCCAGGGGTGGGAACTCCTCCCCACCTTCCCTGGTCCTCAGCCAGGGGTGGGAACTCCTCCCCACCTTCCCTGGTCCTTAGCCAGGGGTGGGAACTCCTCCCCACCTTCCCTGGTCCTCAGCCAGGGGTGAGAACTCCTCCCCACCTTTCCTGCTCCATCCTAGTATTTTGTCGGGTTGAGCTTGAGTAGCTCTTGTGCATCCTGTTGCAATGTCTGTGAGCTCACATGGACAACTGCCCTGTCATCTGGAAGGCAGTCTTTCCTTGTAGTCTATCACCTCTGGCTCTTACAGTCTTTCTGCTCACTTTTCTGTGATGATTCTTCAGCCTTGAGAAGAGGGAGGGGTATAACACTAATGTCCCTTTGGGCTGAGGACTGTTATTTTCTGCACGTTGACCAGCTGTAGGTCTCTGTGATAACTGCCCTCTACTGCAAGAAGAAGCTTCTCTGATGAGGGTTGAATTGACCGATGCACTAATCTATGGAGAGAGCAATAAGTCATTATGAGTCATTTTAATACTAAGTGCGATTGGTACAGTATCTGTAGGCCCCCCCAGGGCCTGTCACCTATCAGCAGATTCCTGGTTCTGCCATCAGTGCCAGGCATGGGTTCTGCCTCATGCAGTGGGCCTTAAATTCAATCAGAGGGTCTTCCTTTCTTTAATGTATGTGTGTATAGTAGGAAGGTATATATATGTGTTTGCATGTGCGTGGACACACATATGTAGATGCATGTGCACATGTGTGTATGTGTGTCAAGACCCAAGGTTGACATTGGGTTGCTTCCTCAATTACTTGCCATCTTTCTATTGACCCAGCATCTCTCACTGAACCCAGAACTCGCCATGTGGGCTAGTCTACCTAGCCAGCTTGCTCCAGGGATACATCACTTCTCACTGCCTGGAACCTGGCCTGAAATGTTAGAGCCTGGGTCCTCTTTCTCCCTCTGGACATATTACTGAATGTGAAGGGCAAACTAGGTCCATTGTATCATTCTGATTCTCGTCTCATCTCATAGCAAGGAAACCTGTGGCCTGATTCAGGCTTGATCCTCTTTTTACTAACAATCAGTCTCAGGCTTGTGAGATGGCTTAGTGGGTAAAAGCACTTGCCACATAAGCCTGACAACCTGAGTTTGATCCCTGAATCCCACAGCGGGGGGGTGGGTGGGGGGGGCAACCAACTCCCAAGGGTTGGCCTCACCTCTACTTGCATGTGACATAATAATTTTTATTTACTTTTTAAAATATTTTATTGAAGTTTTGTGCATTTCATCCACCATTTCTCAGTCCAATTTAGACTCATCTCCCTCGCCATGCCCCCCACTCCACCTGACTTCATGCATTCTGCCATACATGTCTTGTATCTTTTTCTGAATTTTTTAAAAGTTTTTCAAAGCAGAAGATTATTGTTTTGGGGAGAACTTTACTGTTTCAGTTGGTTCTTTGTCCTAGTTCTTTAGTTGTTTTTGTTCCCTCCAATCTGTATTGGTTCAACATATGCATATATATAGTGACATAATAAGTTTTTAAAAACAACTAGTGTCATTGTGAAAGCCTAACCTGTCCTTTGTGTTACATTAGCATTGGTGGCATTTCTATTCGGGAACTTCTGATGCACTTTCTGATTAAATGGCTGACTGAGCATCTGTGAACTTCAGTACCCATGGTGATTTCTTTTTCCGTATTCCCACTCCCCAAAGTGAGGAAGTCCACTTGCAGATGAATTTGAGCTAAGCTGCTTGTTGCCACTCCTGGGTCTCTTCTTAGACTAAATCCCCTACTGCAGTCTTCGCAAGTGGCCCAGCTCCTTCTTAGGAAGAGCACTACTTCCCACTGAGCAGGAGATTCTACTGTGACAGCCCACGTGACAGGCACATCCCTGCTCAGCTCTGCTGATGGAAACGAGTTACATCATTGCTCTCCTCCAAAGCAGCGGTCTTCCTGCTTCATTAATGCCTGTGGAGCACTTGAAAGAAAAATGAGTTCTCTTTGCCCAAGAAAATTATAATTTTCAAGGCTGACCTTCAGTGTCTTTGGGAAATTTTTAGTTTCTTTAGAAAAATACTGACATGAGGGAATTGGAGAGATGGCTCAGCAGTTAAGAACATGTACTGCTCTTCCAGAGGACCTGACTTTGGTTCCCAAAACCCACCTGCATACGTAATTAAACATAATAAAAATAATCTTTAGAAAAGTAAAGAAACTTTGTTTTGGTGTTTTTGATAGTGTTTCCTGGTGAGGATCCCCACAGAAATAAGCGATCTGAAGAACTGGACGGGGGCTCGAGAGTTCTGCACTGAAAAGGGAGGGACGCTGGTTTCCATTGAAAGCGACTTGGAACAAGGTAGAGCGGGGCCTTCAACTAAGCAGAAGCAGCCATTTTTATCCAAGTAGTGATTAAAATATCCGCTCCCTACACTTGCATTTTTCACAAATCAACATTTAAAATATTGTACTTCTGATGGCACATGAAATTCCATGTTTGGTGACACGGCACCTCTAAAAGCCTGTCCATTGCCAGGAAGCGGCTGAGTTTGGAGGCTCTAACTTCATATCAGCTGAAAAGAATATGGCCTAATTTACGAGGTGTGTTTCAAAATGGCTAAAATAACTCCTCAAGAATGATATGTTTTAGGGTCTGGAGAGATAGCCTAGCGGTTAAGAGCACCAACTGCTCTTGCAGAGGGCCCAGGTTCGATCCCCAGCACCCACATGGTGGCTAAGAACCGTCTGTAACTCCAATTCCAGGAGAACTCCAGTTCCAGGGGAATCCAAGACCCTCTTCTGACCTCTGCAGCATTGCACGACATGGGTGCACAAACCTACATGTAGACAGTATATTCATACACATACAAAAATAAATAAAATTTAAAAAAGAATGATATGTTTTTAAAAAAAGAATGGTATGTTTTTTTAAGATCACCTTAGGTTTACCTGTACCCTTTTATTTGACACTTGGGAAGTTACTGCTTCAGTTTAAATATAGTACATCAATGCTCTTTTGTTTAAAAAGCTATTAAATGAACACTGGAAATTGTTTTGCTAATGATCTGATGAAATCTCAAGTTATCCAGCTAATTTCTGTCAATTTAAACTGAAACCAAAGTGAAAGAAGCAGTGTTACCTTAACAAGAACAGAGTGACGAATCCTACGATTGATTCGTAATTAAGTTTTGCTATCATTTAAATAGAATCTTATCTATCAGCAGAACTGATGATGACCCAAATGGTTTCTAAGGTATTATTAGGTAATGAATTCCTATTTTTCAGCCTTCATTACTATGAATCTTTATGGCCAGACCACTAATGTGTGGATCGGATTACAAAGTGATGACTTTGAGAAGTGGCTAAATGGAAAGCCTGCAGTCTACTCTAACTGGTCTCCCTTGGATGTAATAAATGTACGTATTAAGAGTTATTGGGGGGGGGCAACTATAATGATGGCTCAATGGTTAAGAGCACTCGCTGTTCTTGCAGAAGACCAGGGTTTGAATCCCAGCACTCACATGGTGGCTAACAACCATCCATAACTCCAGTTCCAGGGGATCCAAGACCCTCTTCTGTCCTCTGTGAGCACCGCATGACATGGGTGCACTTACATACATGGACGTGATACATGCATGCATATAAAATAAAAATAAAGGAAAAATTTTTTTTAATTATTGGAGGGGGTTATCTGAGATCGCAGCCAGGGTGTAGCACTCTAGACATTGAGCTATATTCCCAGACTCTTAAGATTTATTTTTTAGGAATCATGGTAGTAAGAGATCATCTTTGAGACTTATCAACTAAAGCTTTTGTATTTGTGTATATTTTGGAGCTATAAATTTATATTAGTTTACTAGTAGTTTATTAATTTTAGTAATATAATTTCATATAATTTTCATGAGTACCAGAAGCACAATTACTCTAGTCAGCACAGTGATTGTTTATTTTGGAAGCTATGAGAGATTTCTGAATGGGTATTTAGGAGGTAAATAGGAGAAAAACAGTGTTTTACTTTTAAAAATTATGTCCTAAGTAAAAATTTCAACATGACAATAATGCTATGTTCTACTGTATTTTTATAACAAATGTATTCTTTTAAAGATTCCAAGTTATAATAGCACTAAAGTTCAAAATCACATTCCTCTCTGTGCCCTGATGTCAAGCAATCCTAATTTCCATTTTACCGGAAAATGGTATTTTGATGACTGTGAAAAAGAAGGCTATGGGTTTGTTTGTGAAAGAATGCCAGGTAAGAAATATTAGAGTTTTTATTCCTTCCCTTCCCAGTCTTCCATATTTATTGTGTATGCCAAATTTGCAGCTAGCAGTAGGAGGCACTTACTCTTGGTCTTTAAGTATATTTAGTCATTGGTCTCCCTTCCTAGCATGGTGTCCTTCAACTGTGTTCTGAGGACTGCAGAAGCCACTTGCCTGATGATCAAGTTTATGCATCCACCTAAGTGCATTAAATAGCTTCACTCCTTGTTCTGGAATCATATGTCTGTATTAGTCTACTTTCCAAAATGAACATGAAGTTATCAGGATAACACATAAAGAAAAACATTTTCTTTTGGCTGACGGTTCTGCTCCAAAGTCAAAGATCCACATCTGGAGATGGGTCTCTTCCTGTCAGAGTTTTAATATGGCTCATCACATAGCAAGCGCTGTGGAAGGGGTGTTACCTCTGCTCACTTTCTCCAATGAAAGCCACCACCATTCAGTTCCAGGGCTCCACCCTCATGACTTGATCTCATCCTAATCATTCTCCAAAGGCTCCACTTCTGAACCTCATAATCAGATTAAAGTTCCAACACATAACATTCCAGGGAGAAACATTGAAACTAGACCTAAAGCA
Source organism: Rhizomys pruinosus (assembly GCA_009823505.1). Lineage (NCBI taxonomy): Eukaryota > Metazoa > Chordata > Mammalia > Rodentia > Spalacidae > Rhizomys > Rhizomys pruinosus. Next base: position 1,051,709 of record VZQC01007751.1, on the reverse strand, counting down.
CACATAGACTATTGAGGCAATTTTTTTTAGGTCACCCAGAATGTTGGAAAAGACACAAGAATTGGGCTTGGTGGATTATGTTTATAATTTCTACACTTGGGAAGTTGAAGCAAAAAAGATCTTAACAAGTTCAAAGCCAGCCTAGCCTACACAGCGAGAGCCTGTCTCAAAACAACAACAGCAAAAATCACATAAATAAACTAAATTGTCCTCACTCCTTCACTGGAGTTCCAAAAATGGACTTTACCAGTGACTATAGCACCCATTATGCCTTTAGATCTAGAAGATAAAACTCCCCAAGGATTTCTGGAGTATAGTAACAAAGCTGTTAGATAGTTTTCCCTTACTGTGGCAAACACTTGAAATAATCAATTTATAAAAAGAGTTTATATTGGCTTATAATTTTGAAGCTTCTGGTCTATGATTGATTAGGCCCTTTGGTTTGGGAACTTCATGGAGGGAGCACATAGCCAGGCAAAGCCACTCCCCTCATGACCAGGCAGCAAATAGAATAGAAAAGGAAGGCTCTGGGCTCCCACAATTCCTTTCAGTGGCATACCCTCCATGGCCTAAGACCTCCCAGTAGGGCTCACCTAAACATTCCAATAACTCAAATATTCTGGGGACTAAACTTTGAACACCTGGACCTTTGGAAGACATTTAGGAACCTAACTGCCAGAGAGGTGAATGAGCAGTGTGAATGTCCTTGAGCAACCTTGAATAATAAAAACAGCAAAGACAGCTCTTGCATTCACTACATACTGTGTCCCTGTGCCTGACATAATGCCTTGGGTTTATTTATGGACATTGTGTCATAAAACCTTCAGGACTATTCCAGGAAATAGATCAGAGTTTCCCCATTCTATAGATAAAGAACTCAAGTTTTAGAAAAAAGTAAGTTTTTCAGTTAAATACAGTAATTTTATTTCTGTAATGTTGACCTCTTGAATTTACACACTGATTACTTTCCTTGGCATATGGAGTCTAAGAAGAATAGAAGCTTCTTTGGTGATACTGCAGAGCAGGAGTGGAGTGCACAGCCCTGGGTATCTGCCCTCACACACTCCCACCTCACCTCTGCAAATAGCTTCAGTCAAGTGACTTATCTTCTGTGAACCTTGATTTCCACATCTATCAAATGAGGCCATAACTATTTCACATGCATATGTAAAGCTTAGCATAGTCCCCAGCATATGTTTAACAAGTGATTGTTTTAATTTCTGAAAAAGCATTATTCAGCTTAACAAATTCTTGTTATAATGAGCCTCCTGTATTTGCCATATAAATATGTGCTTACATTGGGCTTGAGCCAAGGTTGCTATCTGCATGACAGAACAAAGGAATAGGAATCAAGAGACTAAGAGTGGAGAGATGGCTCAGTGGGTAAAAGCATTTGCCACAGGAGCATGAGGACCTGGGTTTCAATCCCCACGACCATTAAAAAAGCCAGACTATAGTGTGTAGTCCAAGGGCTGTATTCCCAGTGCTGCTATACGGAAATGGGAGGCAGAGACAGGAAAGTCCCTAGAAGCTCATGGGCCTGACAAACAGAAAACAGCAGAAGAGACCTTGGCTCAAAGTAGAAGGCAAAGACCAATGCCCAATATTGTCCTCCAACCTCCACATGCACACTGTGACACAGACAGACAGACAAACAGACAGACAGACACACACACACACACACACCATATTCTTCTTCAGGGTAATGAGTAGCAAAGTCACATTGATCAGAATCACATGTTTTTTTTTGAAATTGCTGGGATTAATTGCACTGGCGGGAATGCCTATATGTAAAAACAAGATTATAACTCCATGGGAGAAAACAAAAAAGTTCAGTTACTTTAATTATACTAATTGTTGTCATTTTGAAATAGTACTTTTGGATTATACTGATTTTTTTTTATATAACTAACCATAGACTGGGAACATTGGCTGGCAAACAGGCCTCTAAAATACACTGGTATTTAAAGTGCAATCCACTACAAGTTAATTAATAGATACATTTCACTTAGGTTTTGTAATATGTACTTGCTAAATCAAGGTAACAGTAACAAAAAAGGCAAAAGCCAACTTCTTGCTTTGCTGTTTTTATTATGGAGAACATGGAACAATATTTGCTGAGTGTTTGGCGTGCCTCACTTGCAATAGTATGTCCTGTGTGGGCATTATGATGATTCTCTCTCACCCCTCTGAAAAAGACATCATCAATTTTTGTAGACCCAAAAGTTTAGCTTGAAAGAGACTAATCTGCTCAAGATCCTTTATCCAGGGACAGAAATGGGCTGAAGTCCACCTCAGCATGCTTCTTTCTAAACTCAAACAACTTATTGAGGTTTTACCTTAGCATACAGAGAGGGACTCAAGTCACTTTGGGTAAACACATTGCAGAAACTTGACTTTGTTTTCATGTTTTAGTTTTTTTCAAATTCTGCCTATCCTAAGGGTATAATATAACACAGAACAAAGGCAAATGAACACATGTTGAAGAGAGAGCATCCATAGGCCAGACACAGGCTTGCTGATCCTATGATTATTGTACCGATTCATAAACAGGCAAGCACTAGTGAATTCATGTCAGAAACCTCTGTCTTTTAAATACTTTTGGAATTTATACATTAAACACAATCTTGTCTATCCTACACTCTCAAAAGTGTAATCAAGTGTTCCTTGTGAGAATATGCACTTGAAGAATTAGGTTTGCAGTACAGTCCAATACTATATGACATATGCTAACATTCTACTACTGACTATGAAGTTCCACCAGAGCAATGAGCTGGAGACTGCTTCTCTACTGAACGGAAACTTGCCTAAGCCTATTATCAGTAGCTCTACCAAAAAGCAGTATGTTTAACAGAGGACAATCACAAACGGGGTCTTCTGGGAATAATCTAACCACTGTTTTTTGAGGACCCCATTCATAAAATTTCCCAAGTGTTCCAATTACTTAGCATCATACATACTTTCATGTAGTGTCTTTATTGAAGTCTTTACTTCTGGAAAAAAAACCCAAGTTGAATCAACATGTGTGTTAGTGTCAGGATGCATGCCAATTTTGGTGTCCTCCTTTCTCTTTAACATGTGACAAGTGATTCTGTTGTTATTCTCATTCTAGATATTCCTGGGCACGATGTAAACGCGTCTGATGTGTACACAGTCCCCAATACATTAGAATATGGAAACAGAACTTACAAAATAATTCATGGTAATATGACTTGGTACACAGCAGTAAAAGCCTGCCTAACACATGGAGCAGAACTGGCCAGTGTCACAGACCAGTTTCACCAGTCTTTCCTCAGTGTTGTCCTCAGCCGGCTGGGACACGCGCTTTGGATTGGACTCTCCACTACAGATGTAAGATGTGGAAATGGCTTTCACACTATGGACATGCTCTGGACAAAAGACTTTTGCTTAACCTTGCAACCAAAAAGTTAATCTTAGCTTGTTCATACTGTAAATAAGCTTACTTAGACTTGATCTTCTTTTATAACCTAAACTTTAAGCTCATGACCCTACCTTGCCCTTGACCCAGAATAATGTATAAATGTGTGTGTGTGTGTGTGTGTGTGTGTGTATGTGTGTATGTTGCATATCAACCAAGTACTGCAAGCAGCAGATAGTTTTTGGAAGCAACAGATTATCCCATTTATGTTGAAAACAAGGTCGAATTAAATTGATATCGTCTGTATGTATGTACTATTCTAGATCAGTACAGGTCAAACAAGGCAAAATGCTTCTGATAAGGTCTGGTTTTACTTCCCCATTTCATACTGAATATACCGTTTCAATGAAAGGGAGAAGAAGACCTTTGTTTGAGAGCATAGCTCCCAGAAAATCTTGAAAGTTCTCAGAGCAGTTCAGGTCCCCTCTTGGCTAAAGTGGATGCTTAACAGTCAGGCTGTTTTGATCGGGCATAGCTGTAATGTGGCATCACATAGTATTGCCTATAAGTGTTGTAAGTCCCTTGGAGCATCTTTGCCAAGTTGCTCCTCTATCTCCTTAGCAAGACAACCCCTGAAATCAGCACACAAAACCATTTCCCCAGAAACAATAGTAAATGTAACATTTTATTAATGGTTTATACAAAAGCTACTGCTTCATGCACAGCCTATGGCTACAAAACAGGAGTGTACGTTTTTTTAGGACACACCTGCCTAATTTCTAAATATAACAGCCCTGTGCTTTCTCTGAAAATTCTCATGAGTTCCAGCTCAGTGGAACACACCTCGAACTCAAGTAGTACATTTGGGCAATTTATTAGAACTCAGGAATCTTCATGAAAAATGACTCCTGCTTCCTGCTCAGAAAGTTGATTATTAATTAAATTCCTGCCCTTAAACATATCATGCACAGTTTTGTTTTTGTGATTTTGATTTTGTTTTGTTTTCTGCTTCTTTTTGTTTTTTAAAACAGTAGCATTACATACTTGAATTAGTGAAAACTAAGTTCTATTCTATCCACAACTTCAGATTCTTCTGGAGGAAAAAAGTATAGAAGTAGGAATCTGTGTAGGCAGGCCGGGACACTCAGATTGTAGTGATGCTGCCTACAGTCGTGGCAATGATGTATGTGACGCTTCGATTTCCCTCTACAGAATGGTCTTAATTTTGACTGGTCAGATGGCACTAAATCCTCTTTCACTTATTGGAAAGATGAGGAATCGTCTGTCCTTGGTGACTGTGTTTTTGCTGAAACTAATGGACAATGGCACAGCACAGCCTGTGAGTCATTTCTGCAAGGCGCCATTTGTCGTGTGCCCACTGGTAGGTATAATTCTATTCAACTCAAGGAATATATCCTATGTTATTATTGCATGCATGGCTGTGCTCAACATGGAATATGAGCATGAATAGCAAAACATCTCTGCTCTCAGGAAGCCTATATGATGTGCAAGATCAAGGCAAATACCTGTTTTACTCGGCATGACCACCATATAAGAAACGGTTCATCAAGAGAAGAATGCATTGTGGATTCTTCTGATACTACCATGACCACCACTGTCTTTGCAGTGCTGCAACCAAATAGTTTGGTTTGCTTTATTTTTTAAGTCTAATAGTCAAGTTTGATTTCTGTTACTGTGATAAAAATCATGCGCACTCAGGCATGCACACACACAAATAATAAATAAAATATTTTATCAATACAAGTGATAGGCACTAATATATTCAAACTATGAAAACCGTAAGAAACAAAAATATTGCCGTTTGCTCCCTTTTATAGGTAAAGTGCAGGGTGCCACAGCCAGGGCCACATGGTTAGGGTACAGCAGGTCTATGATCTCAGCATGGATGTGTCTTACTGTCATGTTTGCTCTCTAAAGTGCCCTCAATCTTTCCTTATTTGTTTTATGTGGTATTACACTATGATACTTTTGAATGTGCTATGTTCTCTCATAGACTTATTAGCAAGTAAGGATTTTAGAAATCTGCATCACTTAGCATTGCCTGGGACACGGTTTTAGACATCCGCACATTTCCTAGCATCATTCATCTACCAACTTCTCTATGAATCACGTCTTCCAGATGTCCTGGGCATTAGGAAAACAGTAGCTGGCCATGCTCACCTGGGCAGCTTTTAAACTAAATCTCAAAACAATGTTTTGAGATTTAGTTTTTTAACTGCTCTACTTAGGTAAAGTTTATTTCTTCTAGATTGTTAGAACCTAACTCTGGTTTGTAACCATTTATATCAAATCCAGGCATTCAAGGTATTATAATGAAAATGTTATTACATCTATTGATTTTATCTTTCATAGACTGTGATGTGAGGATTATCCTAATATATGAGCCCAGTCACAAGCCTGAAATCATGCCTATATTTTTCTTCATAGAAACAAAGACATTTGAACACCCAATGCTGTGCTCAGAAGCATCGATTCCCTGGATAAAATTTAAAAATAATTGCTACAGTTTTTCCACAGTCCTGGACAGATCGAGTTTTAAAGATGCTCATGAATTTTGCAAAAAAGAAGGTAGTTCTTTTATGATAGTGAAATGCTTTCATGTACACCTCTTGACATTTCAGTAACAATGCAATTTTCTCACATGCTGATTACCCAGTAACTTTAGGACCAACAAAAACTATTGAAAAATAAATGCCATTGAATTTGCTGAATAGGGGGACAGCTATTATAAATAACTAAAGGTCCAGGTGTAGACTGTGAAAAACCAATAGCCCTGACCATATAGCCTTCCCAGGAAGCTCTTCCTTCTAAAGCCATGTGCATTATGAATCTTTAATATTCTCTAAAATTAATCATCTAAATTTTACTTTCTAAATGAAAGCCTGTATTTTTTTCATAAATGTATTTTTCCTTAGCAGTCTTATTTTTTAAATCACTTTACATTTCTGTGTGTGTGTAACTTGGACATTTGTACACATTCCTGTGTGTATGTAGGTGCGCATGTATGTGTATGTATGACTTATATAAGCTAGAGGTCGACATCACCTGTCTTCCTCAATCTCGGTCCACCATATTTTTTGAGACAGAGTCTTTCACTGAACCTGGAGAGCACCCACTCGACAGGACTAGCTGGCCAGCAAGCCCTTGGGATCTGCCTGCTGTTGCCTGGCAAGCCTGTCTCAGGTGCTGGGACTCCACAGTCAAGCCCTCATGGCAGGCTCTTACACAGCCAGCTATCTCCTCATTCTACCCTACCCCTAAATCACTTTTGAGTAATGGAAATGGAGCTAGGGCTGTACCTCAATGGTGGAGCACTTTTTCTTTTGGTCCTTTTGAGACAGGGTCTCCCTGTAGCCCCAGCTGCCTGGAACTCACAGAGATCTACCTGCCTCTGCCTCCCAAGTGCTGGGATTAAAGGCGTGTGCCACCACGCCTGACAGTAGAGCACTTCTTTAGCATTCCCTAGCACTAGAAAAAGAATTGAATAACAGGAACGTTTACTTTTTCAAAGCCTTGGCCCCACAAGTAACAGCCATTGTCATAAACACTTGCTCATCTGCCACTTGTCTCTTTTACAGGATCTAATCTTTTAACGATCAAGGATGAGGCTGAAAACTCATTTCTCCTGGAAGAGCTTCTTGGTTTTGGTTCTTCTGTCCAGATGGTTTGGTTGAATGCTCAATTTGATAGTAACAGTAAGTGATTTGGGTGCAGAGGAGAGGGTGTAAATAAATACACAGTCATTAAGGCCTCTGTGAGCCAGAGATCCTTCCTTAAACACATTTGCTGTGAATCCTAAAGCCACTTTTTCCAAAAACATGATTATCCTTTTCTATACCTTTTAGCTTTTTAAAATTCCAAACACCAAAAATTAACAAGTTTGCCTTCATACTTACTGTGGAGATGCTTGGCTACAGTCTGTTCACAGTCTTAGTCACAGCAAAGCCAAGCCATATTGACTGTTATAAACATACAACAGCGTTAGAGAACTGTTTCAATGACAAATTGCACTATTAGAGTTCTTATGTGCTGTTCATAAATGGCAGAGTTTGTAATAAAATGGAAGCACGGTATTCTTTTCTTGATGTAATTGATGGTTATTGAAAGGAAGTTGTAAAGAAAATTATTCTAAGTGTCATGGAGAGCATGTCACAGTGGTGAAGGGAGGGGGCAGGGAGCCCACTCTTGCAAGGAGTATTTTAATCACAAACATTGTTTAGAATCTCTAGATGGTGATAATAAAAACCAGGCTGACTTTTACTTCATTTTATTATTAGCTTTAAATTATTTTCAGACAGTACACCCCACAAACACCTTAGTGACCATATACTTGAACTTTCACACTAATTCTACCTTCTCAGTATAATAATGGCTTTTTAAAAATGAGCCTTTTTTTAAATGGTGTAGATGTTAGGTTTTCAAAGGGTTTTCTCTACATTGATTAATTTTACTTATGAAGCAGTTTCTTTAAATTGATGAGAAATTCATGGGCTATTTCAAAACTTAAACTGGGGCATTAAGAAACAAGATATCCTATAAATGAGAACCCTAAAATAAGTAGCTCAGGAGGCAACTTTAATGAATACATACCTTTTTGATGTTTTGTTCATGCATATACCTATGGAATTGAATGCCTCTAGGAGTGAGTCCCATTAAATTTGGGGGCTGCTTTTTGTGATTTATCCCAGTCTTATATTGATTCATAACCATACATTGACTCATAATAAATGAGCAATTTTTCCACAGATGAAGCCATAAGTTGGTATGATGGAACACCCATAGACCAGTCAGACTGGGGCATTCGGAAGCCAGACCCAGACCACCTCCAGCCCGGTCAGTGTATTACCCTGAGGATCCCTGAAGGAGTGTGGCAGTTATCACCGTGTGATGACAAAAATGGATTCATATGTAAAATGGAGGCAGGTGTGTGAAGAGAAGGAGAAAGTCTTCACTTTGAACTTTCCCTGGCTAATGCTGACCCACCACAGTACTGCTTACAGTATTACATCCAGATAATCAGAGAGTATTCAGAATCCAGTACTATTATTGTCTTGCTCTACATCAGACTTAAGTCACAACACTTCAGCTCCTTCATCCTTTAATATGAAGGAAAAGTCATTAGTCATTATAAATGAAGTCAAGACTCTATCTTATCTGCAAGAAAGAAGTTTACACCAAGCAAATAGAGCCAGAATGTAAGCCAGCAATCTCCTCTGGATGATGCTGTGCAGCCTGTGGTAGTTCATCTTTGGCCTCTGGAAATAGCTGTTCATTTGGCACATTTGTTGTGGATAAGTAGATGTGATTCCTTCTTATAAGCATTGTATATCATAAGGCTATATTTCACTTCATCCTGAGAAACTTATTTCATTTATAATGGCATCAATAAAATTTCAGAAATTTAAGCCAAAAAATTCTGTAAACATTTGTAAACAATAGCAGGGGCTGCTAAGCTGGTTTTCCAGTGAGAATCATGACTGGAAGAGGATATTTACTAATAAGCTGGTCAGTTCTAGGCACTAGTTTTATCAAGAAGGAGAGCTTTTCCTAGAGGCTGCTGAAGGCTTCATAGAAACTAGACTATGGGCTTTAGAGAAGAAGAAAGCTTTAGGAGCTAGAACTGAGAAGGAAAGGAACTTTAGACCCAAGGCCCAGCATGACTAAAAGCAGCCACGGAGAACACACAAAAACTGGACTAGAGGGTTCCTGTGAGGGCATGATGGTAATAAAAGTGACCAGTGAGGCAGGATCCTGGGCTAAAGAGCTAAGCTTCCCTAGCGGAGACAAGATGCCCTAGGTGCTCTGTAGACACTTACAGGGGCATTGCCCTTCCTCCATCTATGCAAAGAGCAGCGTTTGTAACTTGAGTGACAGGTCTAAAATGGAAGGAAGAAATGGGAAGAAAGAAACATCAGGTCTTAGGGACACTAGCAGTGAAGGAGAAAGATCTGAAGGTGTGAGCACCAATGTTTGAAATCCCAATAGTATAGCGACATCACAGGAAACATGACTAAGACTAACAAAGAGTGTGCCCGAGTTATCACTCTCATTTCAGCCCTAAGAGCAATTCAGAAACACCTCACGTCTGCATAGGACTTTAAAGCTTTTTATGATACATGACTGCAGCTTTTCAAGGTAGTACAACAGTTCAAGCATACCCATTTTTTTTTTTTTTTTTTTTTTTTTTTTTTGTGGTAGAGCAAGCCTTTAATCCCAGCACTCCAGGGGCTGAGGGAGGGTGATCTCTGATGGATGAGATTTTCACAGTATTCTGAGGATTTTCCCCATCAACATTTTGCACTGCAGCCTTTTCTTTTTTTTTTTTTCTAATTAAATTAGTTTTTATTGATGCTTTGTGCATTTCATACATTTTTTCCAATTCAGTTCAAGCATACCCATTTTATAGATGAGAAAGTGCTTGTCAAAAGTTGGGGGCATTGAGGACCAAAATACATATCTTTTAAGAGTCTTCCTTAAAGAAATGTCTACAAACACACAGGCACAATACATGCTTTCAGGAACAATGTAAAAATCACATGGTGTGACTTTGAAATTATAATATCAAAGGGCTTGGGAAGATTTTTGTTGTTGTTCTTTCGGTTTTTCCCAGTCTAGCTTTGCTATTGAGCAAGTGTATGTGATGCACTAGCGTGCTTCCTCCATTCACAGGTCTGTTCCCCCATCTTCCCCTGGATTATCCTCTACAGTGTCCTTGAGTTTACATAAGCTTGAGATAGTCTTCTGGAATGAGAAATGCTTTTACAGTAAAAGTCTTAAGACAGAGAAAAAAATCTGGATCCCCTTTTTTTATATAATAAAAAAAAGAAGGGATGTGTGGATGAAACTGATCAATGACTACCAAGTTGGTTACATACAGCATGATGCTTTGGTGTATGATTTTACAGTAGGTTCAATATAGATGTGATATTGCATGCATTTCAAAAGCCTCAAAGAAAGAACTGTGTAATTTTGTTCAGAACTGTGGAATTTTTAACCACAAAGAAATTATACATGTTTAATGAACTAGACATGTTCAGCAATTTTAAGTTTTAAACAATGTATATATGCATGAAACATCATGTGACCCTATAAATATGTACAGCTTTATATTTGTATATGTCAGCCAAAATAAATTAAATAAAAAAGTCTTAAGACAGGAACCATGTTATGTTGGAATGGAGGGGCTGTTTATGCCTTTGCCAAATTTCTTGGGACCACAGAAGTGAAAAGGTGTTGACAGTAAGATCGTTGCATTCAGGCAGGAAGCTGCATCACGCTGGGAAAACTCTCCATCAGATCCCAACAAAGTACTGACTTCCTGTAAGCAGGGACCATGTTTTATATATATATATTTCTATTGTGATAGTGCTGAGACTGGATGGAAATTTGGGGGCTTGAATAAACGGGGGAAAAGCAGTAATGCATTGTGAGCAACAGTACCAATCACTATGAATCATGGCTCATGTGCAGATGAGATGGTTAGCTGGTAAAGTCACTTGCTACCAAGCCTAGCAACCTGAGCTCCATCCAAACCTTGGAACTCACATGGTGGATAGAGAGAACCAACTCCAACAAGTTGTCATCTGATCTATGCATGCATCATGACACAACAGTAAATCCTTTAGCCTGTGAGGGTCATATGGTCCCTGACATAGGGGCATTTGCCTCAGTGAAATATAGGCCTGCTAGAGAGATGGCTCAGTCAGGGAAGTATTTCCAGCCCAAGCATGAAAAAGAAGAATCCAGCATGATGGAATGTGTCTTTAATCCTCATGCTAGGAAGGTGGAGACAGGAAAATCCCTGGAGCTTGCTGGGCAGCCAGTCCAGGTGACTTGGTGTGCTCCAGGTTCAGTGAGAAACACTGTCTCAAAAACTAAGATGGAGAGTGATTTAGGACATGACCTAAACACACATACACACACACACACACACACACACACACACACACACAGAGCATACAACACATAGAACACGTGGGGCTGGAGAGATAGCTCAGTGGTTAAGAGCACTGGCTACTCTTGCAGAGGATCTGGTTTTGGTTCCCAACATCCACATGGTGGCTAACAACTGTCCTTAGCTACAATTTCAGGGAATCCAACACCTACTTCTGACTTCCACAGGCAATATACTCATACACATGAAAATATAAATAATAAAAAATATTTTTAAAACACACATATATGCACAAAGAATCATAAATACCTAAATAAATATGTTGAGTTCCAATAGAACATCATAACATAAAAACAAGCAACCAGGTTTTATCTATGAACCATAGTTTGATGCTTGCTACAGTAATTGCTGAATTTGAAGAAATACCTCATTTCAATTTTTTCATCTGATTTTAGATGTTCCCAGTATTAAGAAGCATCCAGGAAAAGGTGGGTTTGAACCTGAAGGAATATTTTGATTCTTTTTTAGAAATAATAAAATAGAAAGCTATATGTGCTGGTACTCTCCATCTTCTCTTCATCTTCCAGGGCTGAGTCATGGCATTGTGCCTCTTGCAGTCGCTCTGACTCTGACAATCATCCTGGCCATTTTCATACTTGCCTTCTGGATATACAAGCAGAATAGTGGCTTCCTCCAAAGATTCACAGGGTCTAGGAATCTGTACTATCCTACAACAAACTTCAGTACAGTACATTTAGAAGAAAATATTCTCACTTCCAATCCTGACAGTAACTAATGATGAAGAGGTCAGAGGAGGCCCCTGACGTGAAGAGGATTGACGGAAGCTATGAGGAGAGTCCTGTCTATCTTTCCCACTAACAAGACACAGTTATAATGTAGACTGCATCACTGTTTTAATTGGTTTTAAATTCTAACCAAGCCAGATGAAGTTTCATTTATTCTTTTCCTCAAAGTGCGGCCCATTATTAAAAGGTACAATCATTATTATTTAGAAAGGCAAGAACTATTCCAAAGAAATCCTGTATTGAGAACTCTTCAAACCAATCTGGTATGCATCCAGACATTTCCACATGCATTCAAAGAAAAAGAGGAAGAAAAAATGTAAAGCCCCTCCTTGGATACAAGAAAAGGCTTTTGGAACATTTCTTGTTTGCTTCCAATTCAATCATTTGTAATAGGCAGATTTGGATTGCTAATTCCTGAATTTTAAACTCACAGCCACTGGACTCTGAACTTTGGGTGATGTTAATTTTTGTTAAGTCTGATTCTCGCCCCAGGGAAGAAGCATGACCCAGTCTTCTCTTGAATATGAAGATCTTGGTGAGCAACAAAATTTTGAGCAACCACTCAGTGAAAAAAATGTGGCTTAAACCTTCACTTGCTAAGTGATGACCATGCTTGATATTTAAAGGTATCTTATAGGTAAACTTAAAGGAATATATTGAGACTTACTATTAAAAGTCACAATCTGCATTAAAAAATTAAACTAAAGACATGAATAATATATCACTATCTGGACAGCCAGGAGCTATAAAATGCATGTAACCTGAATTTAAGAATGGAAAATTGAAGATCTGAATACATTCCCATTAGACCCAAACTAGAGGCCATGTTAAGAAATGCTAAATAAAATCAAAGCGCAATAGTAATCAAGACACCTTTATTATATAAATGAGTTCATTTAAATGCACTAATAAACTATCAATTTTGAGATTTACCTCTTTTGTGTTGTACTAGTTGGACCATTGGTTAATAAGCATTCAAAATATGATACCTGGGTCTTCGGGATGGTTCAGTTGGTAAAGTTCCTGCTGCACTAACATGAGGACTTGAGTTCATGTCCCCAAAACCCATATGAAAGCCCATCACAGAGGTTCACATCTATAACCTCAGCACTGGGGTGTGTATAGAGTGAGCACAGATGACATCGAGCTCACTAGCCAGCCAGCTTAGCCAGACTGATGAACTTCAGATTCAGTGACAGACCTTGTCTCAAAAAATAAAGTGGAGAGTGATAGAGAAATACCAAAAGTCAACCTCTGGCTTACAGACACACACACACACACACACACACACACATACACATATACATACACATACACATACACACACATACACATACACACACACATACACACCCTAAAAATTTTTTAAGTGTGATAATGTGTAATTTTCTTTTAAAAACCACAGGCTTGATATCCTTTCATTCATTTCTTTTTTAAGTCTTTTTTAGTTTTTTCTTATTTTCTCTGTATGAGTATATTCCCTATATGTATGTTAAGTGCACCCGTATCATTCAATGCCTGAGGAGGTCAGAAGGGGGAATTGGATCCCCCTGGAATGGGAGTTATGATTGGTTGCTAGCCACCATTTGGGTGATGGGATTTGAACCTGGGTCTTCTGTAAGAGCAGCCAGTGCTCTTAACTACTGAGCCATCTCTCAAGCTCCAGTAATTTCTTATAAAGAAAAATGGTTCTATAATCAATATTCAAAAATTACTCATGACACAAATGTTTATTGATAATCCTGTTAGGAAGAGTCTTCTGTTCTAGAACCCAGGTTCTGAGGCGAGCAAGTCTGGGGCTCATGGCACTTTATCCAGTGGAGAAGCACATACACAGAAGACAGCAGGTGCCTATGAAAATTAGGGTCCTGTGATACAAGTGAGGAATTTCAGTCTAAGTGTGCATTTCAGTCATTACAACCAAGTGTCTTGTGTTCTGGTGGCCACTAGTCACCAGAAGGGGGAGCTCAGGAAGAAAATATGAATGGATTTCTTCACTTCAAAAACAGGATCATTAACAATACAACTTGAAGAATAGAGACTTTGTGGCCCATTACAGTTAATACAGCTTCAAGTGGCAGCTCTTTGCCACTGTTGTATAGTTCACACACTAGGACAATCTGCTTTCATAATTTTTCTAAGTCTTGGGACCTCATTTTTTTAAAACATACTATATTCTCTCTGTCTACTGTATATTTATGAAACAAAAGAATAATTGACTTGAACTTACCAGATGGTCTAAAAACTCAGCCTAATACCATCAAGTGAAATTAAAATTCTGTTCTTTTCAGTGGAGTTAATAATACTGCAATCAATTAGTTTACCAGTCAAAGTGTGTGTGTGTGTGTGTGTGTGTGTGTGTATTCACACATAACAATTTGACAAAGTATGTCTTTGGAAAGTGGTTTTGCCTAAAGGGATTGCATTACTTGTCAAAGCTGTGTATTCTGATATTTAGCATCAAGCCATATCTCTGGAGAGTCTGCTCCATAAACAGATCATATGCTCATTTTCATTGCTGCAATTTCAGAAATAGGAAGCACTAAGGTATTCTGCTTTATTCATATATGTGCACTTTAAAAAACTTCCACATCTATTTTTAATCTGAATTTGCTTTCACAGCTATGGATGAAAAGAATAAAAATAGCAGAGTCATACACTCACTCATCAAAATCAACTATTTTGTTGCAGGGCCTTTGGCCCTAGGTTGATCCCTAGAACCACAAAAGGTAAAAATGTAAAAATTAATATACATGTGAATTTTTCCTGACTGTTCTGAGCATCTTTATGCACTCCCAGTCTTGGAAAAATATGGATTTTCCAAGTGATAATACCTTGTATTCTAACTAACAGCCTTTGTGTTGAATTTAAGTCTCTTATTTTTAAATTTTATTTATTTTTATGTGTATGCATGTATTGCATATATGTATGTAATGCACCTATGTTGTGCAATGCCCATGAGATCAGAAAATGGCTTCAGATCCCCTGGAACTGGAGTTACAGACAGTTGTTAGCTGCCATGTTAGTGCTGGGAACTGAACCTGGGTCCTCTGGAAGAAAAACCGGTGCTCTTAACTGCTGAGCCACCTCTCCATCTCCACATTTAAGTTTCTTCTGTTGAAAGTTGCACACTTAAATGATCTCTTTAGATAGGACATTTAATCTTGTAGTTTCTTTACCTTTTTGAAATGCTAAGTCCTTCTGATATTCAGAGAAGTCTGTGCTGACTAGAGATGTGTACTGTCCAGCATCCAGTGAGAACAGCTATCTGGCCTTACTGTAGGAGTTCTGCTGGCCAATGTCTTCATTTGTAAATGTTATAGCTTGAGATCTGTCTCTGTGATCTGGCCCTGTCCTGGTGTCTCTGGCACTTCCTTGTTTCCTAAGAGCTGCCTGTGCCTCTCACTCAGTGCCCTCTGTGGACATGGCCATTCTTGGCTACAAGGTGCCTCACCCTGCAGTGGTGACTCTCTATTGGGGCAGACAGAGGGTTTGCCTTTTACCCACATCTATATGAACTGGCATGAGAATTTTCTTTATTCAGCCATTCCTGGGTCAGGCCCTTCCTAGGTGGTTGGACCTCTACCATCCTGTGGCATTGGCTGTACTTCCTGAAGCCGACAGAGAACATTAATCTGTGATTTCTCGTTAGTTGTATGTTGTCTATAGACTTTTTACGTTTTATTTTGTTTTTGTTTTCATGCTTGGGATTGAACCTACAACCTTGATCATAACAAGCATATGCCTTACCCCAGAGGAGTACCAACCAGGCCCCTTCTGAAATATATTCTGCAAATCAACTCTCTTCAAATGAGGCCCACATACCCTGAGAGAACATAAAGCTTTCTGAGCGATGTGATAGATGGGATATTTCTTTTTTTTCTTTTATTTTTTTTTATTTTTATTTCTGTATGTGTATGAATGTACAGTTTTGCATGCAGGTCTGTGCACCCGTGTCATGCAATGCCGTGGAGGTCAGAAGAGGGTCTCGGAATCCCCTGGAACTGGAGTTCTCCTGGAATTGGAGTTACAGACGGTTCTCAGCCGCCATGTGGGTGCTGGGGATCGAACCCGGGTCCTCTGCAAGAGCAGTCGGCGCTCTTAACCACTAGGCCATCTCTCCAGCCCCGATAGATGGGATATTTCTAAGGACCCCGATTTCTAGAGTCTGAAACTGCACCTATTATTCCTTAAAAACTGATGAGTTCAAGAACTGTCCTAGAGTCACAGTGTCGTGGTAGTTCTCTGCAATCTCTGCACAAATGCTTTTCTCAACAACAGTAGCACGTGGCTTTCACTCTCAATATGGATGTGTTGCCTGACCATGGGAAACATCACAAAAGCACGAAGATTAAAAACTAATGTTACTGGTGATCTTGAAGCTTCTTCAAATAAAGGGGTAGTGTCTTTCTGTGTATCTGCACGTTTTTCTGTTAAGAGTAAGCCGGGCGTGGTGGTGCACGACTTTAATCCTAACACTTGGGAGGCAGAGGCAGGAGGATCTTTGTGAGTTCAAGGCCAGTCTGGTCTACATAGCGAGCTCCAGGCCAGCTGGGACTAAAGGGAGACCCTGTCTCAAAAATACACACACAAAAAAGAGTAAAGATATAGTGTACCCATGTCCATGTGTTAGAGTAATATGTTCTCCAGTTGAACAGCCGATGTGTTAACTTGCTATATCTGAGACCTCATCCACCCCCTGACTTATTGTTAATACACCACTAGAGAGAAAAATCTGTGAAGCCAACATGAAGAAAGTATACACACTGCTGAAAACCTGACATCTTGTGGTATCTGGGTGACAAGTCCATGACAAACCTCTGTGTTTATTCTCCCTCAGATCTTTGAGTGGTAAGATTGAGCATTCACATACTGGCTTAGTTAAGCAATAAATCAGACTTTCTCCAAATATTGTCTTATTGGGATGTTGGTTTGGTAGTGAGAATACAACAGGAGAGTGTCAGGGCAAGGTGACACTTGGCTCTAAGCCTGGCTACTGGGAGGATCCACGGTTCAAAGCCAGCCTGGGAAACCTGGCAAAACCCTGCTTCGAAACAAAACAAAACAATAAATGAAAAGAAAAACAAGAGGAACAGTCAGATTTGGGGAAAAAATTGGTGGGTAATAATTAATTCCACCAAAAGTAAAGAAAAAGACTTAGCAGAATAAGCAACACAATATATTTGGAAATTTAGATAAAACAGCTTTTTTTACATCTTTTGAGTTAAAAATTTTTATTTTTTTATTCCAACCATAAAGAGCAGACCAAATTTATATACAGTTGACTTCTGAATTTCCAGGAAAAGAGATAACACAGGAATGATATGTATAATTAGCTTTACAGTGTGGCTAAATCCATTTAAAGTCACTTTGATTACAGTGATTTCCAGCTGACACTAGAGTGGATGGAAAGGGAAAAGGAAATCTGGATTGTTAGTCATACATGGCACTCAAATATTAATTCACATAAACAATTTCAGTTTAAAATCTGTATTATGTCACATGTGGTACAATCAACATAATTAACATGAACTAAAGCTCTTGTGCTAGATAGCTTTAGTTGTCAACTTGACACACCCTGGTTGAGGGAGCCTCAATTGGGGAATTGCCTCCATTGAACTGGCCTGTGGCCAGGTCTGTGGGACATTTTTTTTTTTTTTGATCTTTGAATGATGTGAGAGGGCCCAGCCCACTGTGGGCAGTGTCACCCCTGGGTAAGTGGTCCTATATTGTATAAGAATCTAGGTTGAGCATGGGTCAGAGAAGCAAGCCAGTAAACAGCATTCCTCCATGGCCTGTGTTTCAACTCCTGCCTCCAGGTTCCTGCCCTGAGTTCCTACCTTGCCTGGGTTGCCTAAGTGATGAACTGTGACCCAGGAGATTTAAGCCAAATAAATCCTTTCCTCCCCAAGTCGGTATTGGTCAAAGTCTTTTGTCACAGCAATTGAAGGCAAACTAGTACAGCTCTCTTAGACATATAAACAACACCAAGAAAATAAAGGCAAGTGAACATGAGAAATAGCATTTAAAATTCTGTGTATTTTAGATCTATGGACTTCGGTGCTGATGGTTTTCTATAGCCTAATGAAAACTTGAGTATCTTGGAAGATTATTTACAAGAATATATAGCATTTATAGTTTTGCCACTGTGCTTACAATTCAATATAAAATAACTCAAATTCAGATTGGTTGAATGTGTAACGTTTGAAGTACTGTGAAGAAGTTTATATGCAGCTTTCAAAATGCAGGCTCAGAGAAAATGTCAGTATTTTAGGTGTACTTATAAATAACTACATTGAACACGTTTCATTTCATAAGTCAATCCCATTACTGTTACTGCATTTTCAATGCTTTTAGAAAAGAGTCAACAAATGTACCCAATCATGAAGTGCTGGATAAAGACGTAAAAATTTGCATATGCTTCATTCAGTTCCTGATGAATTCTAATCGCATTAGAAAATACATCACTAAAGGCACAAAGTGAGCCCCATGTATGGCATTGACCCTCTTTACCCAGAGTTAATTAATACAACCCCTGGCTTCTTGCAGAGCACTTTGCTGTAATTTAGAACAAATTAAGGGAAAAATCACTCAAGTACTGTTTTCTTCACACCATGAAGTGTGATGGACCAAGGTTAAGGCATTTAAAATAGTATCGCCCATTTCTTGTAATAATGAACACCAATAAATACCATATTTTTTTTTTAATTTTATTTATTTCAGTATGTGTATGAATGTACTGTCTGCATGCAAGTTTGTGCACCCGTGTCGTGCAATGCCGCGGAGGTCAGAAGAGGGTGTCGGATTCCCCTGGAACTGGAATTGGAGTTTCAGACGGTTCTCGGCCGCCATGTGGGTGCTGGGGATCGAACCCGGGTCCTCTGTAAGAGCAGTCGGCGCTCTTAACCGCTAGGCCATCTCTCCAGCCCAATACCATATATTTTTTAAAAGACATCTTGGTTTATGCTATTTTTAATGTGTTTCCTGGGATTCTATTTATTAATGGACATTGAGTTTCAAAACCAACAAATCTCCTTTCCATTTCTCCCATTAAATCTCATTTACACTGTATGTTTTCCTGGAAAGTTTTAAATAAATACATTATAATATAATATAAAAACTTAATCATTTTTGTTTTCCCCTAACCCTCCCCCACCTCTGAAATTGCAACTTTGTTACTGTTTCCAAGCAGCGGTTTGTAACTTCACTGGAGCTCCCAGTCCCAAGTTGCTAGGTCCTGCCTGTCCTCCGAGGCTGAACTTTTTCCACTTCTTAGAAGACAGAGATTCACAGGAGCTGGAAACCCAAATCATGGACAGCAGACACGAAACATTTCAGGAGAGATGTGAAACGGAACAAGGAAAGACTCTGAAAGGAGAATGCAGAGGCAACCAGAAGTGTTACTGCAGTAAGCTAGCTCCGTCTGTATAGATGCTGGGGAGAAACTTGTTCCTGACTGAGCCCGCCGGGCCCACAGTGGAACCTCCCTGGCCTGGCGCTGACCCTGGATCTTACAGTAAACTTCCTCTTACTTAGGATGAGTAGGATGAAAAGGCATCCAGAGAAAGATGTCCCTACCAATCCATGTTGCTTTAGAAGATAACCTGTAATTGCATATTAATGAGTAAATTAATATTATACTTTAATCATAACTTGTATCAGTACCAAATGGAGTTTTATGGATGATGGCCAATGTATTTATCACATAGTTATTACATTTGATGCAGTTATATCTGACTTGATTGAGACCTCAGGAAATCAAAAACATCAAGTATAACAAGTGGTCATAAAAATGTATAAAAAACAGCCTTAGCTTACACATTTATAATCTATTACAACACACACATACATTTATTCAGTAATTTTTTGGTGTAAAGACAGTACCATCCACTTTAATATTGTTTCTAGCTGGTCTTAGGCTTATGAATAATATCCAATAAGTTTTTGTTTATAAATTCCTACTTTAGTGTCATTAGTTGAAAACTTACAGATGCCTGTGGACCAGTCTGAGATTATGGTCTAAATTTGTATAATTTCCTCCCGTAATTGAAATTATCTTGCCTAGTAACAGAAATTTTAGGTATTCATATTATTAAGTCTTTTGCAGAATAAAATTACAACTGCAATACCTAGCACATCTGGCATAAGAGGATTTGTGAACAAACTCAACAGGCTGGTGTTAGTCACAGGAAAGAAGGGACACATCGTATTCCACAGACACCTATGTGACTGACTGAGGTGGTTAAAACATTAGCTTCTGGGGCTGTTAGTATTTGAGCCTTACTCTAAATGCAGGAAGAAGATTTCTCAGAACTTAACTCAGAAATCCTCACAGAATAGATCTGAACATAAATAAGCTGGAAAGACAGAGACAGCTCCCAGGCTACCTGTCCAAATCATAGCTTGATGGAGCATGTCAAGAAGGAAGGTAAGAAAATGCTGCAGAAGCAGGTGGGAGGGAACTCGGTCTCCACAGAAGCAAGCCCAGACAGGACATCTCAGCAGTCTGGGGAGTGGGACTTCTGAAGGCAAGGCTGCTTGTGGCTGTTAGGACTTTAGGGATATCCTCTAGCGAGATGTGACTTTATTAGACTAGCTTTCCTTCTGCCATTAGCATAACTTCCTTTGTTTTATTTTCATGAGCAACAAAGTCTCTAGTTAGGATTCAGCCCTCCCTATAAGTTTGCCTAATATTGAGAGAGCATGTGATTTCCTGGACTTTGACTCTTGGAGTCCTTGAAAAGTGACTGTCCTTGCTAAAAGACCAAAACAACAAAACATCCAGGCATGGTGCCATGCCCCTTTAATCCCAGAATTCCAGAGGGCAGAGGCAGGTGGATCTATGAGATCCAGGCCAGCCTGGTCTACAAGGTGAGTTCCAAGCCTGTTGGGGCTATAGGAAGACCCTATCTTAAAAAAAAAAAAAAAAAAAGGATTTATTTCCCATGAAGTTTAAACATAGGTACTGTTCTAGTTTGTCTTCCATTGCTGTGACAAAACAATCTGATCGACACCGACTTGGGGAGGAAAGGGTTTATTCAGCTTATATCTCCTGGGTCACAGCTCCAGAGCCCAAGGCAGGAACTCAGGGCAGGAACCTGGAGGCAAGAGCTGAAGCACAGGCCATGGAGGAATGCTGTTTACTGGCTTGCTCCCCTGGCCTGTGACCAGCCTGCCCTCTTATGCTGTACACAAAAACCTGCCCAGAGGTGGCACACCCATAGTAGGCTGGGCCCTCCCACATTGCTGGACAATCAAGACAATACTCCACGTATGTGGCCACAGGCCAGTCCAATGGAGCCAATTCCCCAACTGAGGCTCCCTCAACCCAGGTATGTCAAGTTGACAAATAAAACTAATCAGCACGGTACTGGATATCGTGAGCATTCTTGTCTCAAATTCTTCTCTCTCTCTCTCTCTCTCTCTCTCTCTCTCTCTCTCTCTCTCTCTCTCTCTCTCTCTCTCTCTCGTTGAGGGTATGCACATGCACATGTGCACATATGCATGTAGAGCCAGGGGACAATCTCAGGTGTTGCTGTTGCTCCTTGGGCACTGTCTACCTTTTCCTCCTTCCTTCCTCTTCCTTCCTTCCTTCCTTCCTTCCTTCCTTCCTTTCTCTCTCTCTGTCTCTCTCTCTCTCTCTCTCTCTCTCTCCCTCTCTCTCTTTCTTTCTTTCTCTCCCTCCATCACTAACCTGGAACTTACTATTCAGGCTAGGCTGAGTGTCCAGTGAGCCCCAGAGAGTGGCCTGTCTCCACTTGTCCACCTCTGGGATTATAAAGGTACACCTACATTTTTATACATGGCTCTGGGAATCAAACTCAGATCTTCTGCTTGTAAAGCACACTCTTTACAGCCTGAGCTATCTTCCTAGTCTTTGTCTTAAATTTCTAATTATAAATTGATAAAGTTGGCCTCATGGTGTCTTCCTCAGTCTTGCCTATGCTTATGTTGGGGCAGTGGTAGCTCTAGCACACTACTATAGAAGCACATAAGTATAGGCACTACAGGAACCTATCAGCTGCTGTGTGATTCCAGCACAAGCCTGAGATGCCTGCTTATCTGGTCCACAGTCATCACTTGGTCTTCTCATCTGCCTCTGCAGCTGTGGATGTTTAGCTGGAGTCACCCAAGGTACTGTACCCCCTCCACCCAGAAAACAGTATGTTTCTATGACAACCATGACGCAAGCCCTGAGGCATCATGGTGATCTCAAAGGTCCAGCCCATCTCTGCTCTGACACCTTTTCCTTGAACAATGACTAGACCACTTGGACCAATTATCATCCTACCCAACTCATGACAGCATTTAAAGGATGGCAGACCAACTATAAGCATCATTTTGCAGATGACAGAAACAAGACAGAAATGCTCTGGGTTTTTTAATAATTTTATTTATTTATTATTTTTTGTATAGGAGTGTACTGTCTGCATATAGGTTGGTGCATCCGTGACATGTAATACCAAGGAGGTCAGAAGAGGGCATAATATTCCCCTGGAACTGGAGGTAAAGATCGTTCTTAGCCACCATGTGGGTGCTAGGAATCAAACCCGGGTCCTCTGCAAGAGCAATCGGCACTCTTAACTGCTGAGCCATCTCTCCAGCCCTGAAATGCTCTGTTTTACAAGTGATGCACAGCTGACTTGTGGTAAGGTTAGAATCAGAACCTAATTTCAGGATTCCCAGTTCTGTGTGTTTATCTGTGGCCTGCAGGATGATTTACACCCAGAAAACAGAGCAAAAGTGGGAGGCCAAAGGATGAGTTCATAGTTGACCAAACACAAAAAGAAGAGGGCTTGAAAATAGCCAAAGACCAGGAAATCAGAAGAGAGCAAACACCCAACTCAAAGACCAAGAAAGGTGATGGGGTAGTTGAAGCTATGCTTTGGAATCTCAGTTGCCTGTGGACCAGGGACGGGGGGTCCAGGAGAGCTCTGAAAGCTGGAGGAATCAGAAACCCAGAGGAGCCATCAGAACACCTGACAGCAACTGAAAACAAGGTTACTTTTTCTAGTACTCTTATCAATGGCAAAAGTTCTTCCTATTTTAGGCCTGGATAGTGCTCCTAGAAACAGACACAGCCAGATGAGCTGCGTTCCAACCTGAGGAAAGATGTAAGACAATTGGCTCTGAAAGTTACATAACCCGGGTAAACAGAGAACTTCAGGGGAGTTTTTTTTTTTTTTTTTTTTTTNGTCTTTTCGAGGCAGGGTCTCCCTGTAGCCCCAGCTGTTCTGGAACTTGCTCTGTAGACCAGGCTGGCCTTGAACTCACAAAGATCTGCCTGCCTCTACCTCCCAAATGCTAGGATTAAAGGCATGCACCACCACGCCCAGCCAGGGGAGTGTTTTTAAAAAATGTATTTTATTTTCTATTTTTATCTTATGTGTATAAATGTTTTGCCTGCATATATATTTAAGTGCACCAATGTCAGAGGCCAGAAGAGGGCATCAGATCCCCTGGAACTGGAGTTATGGATGGTTGTTAACCATCATGTGAGTGCTAGGAACAGAACCTGGGTCCTCTGCAAGAGCAGTCAGTACTTTTAACTGCTGAGCCATCTCTCCAGCCCTTCTAGAAAGTCTTTTTTTTACTAGTAATGACCTAGAAAGTAGAAAAATAGGAACTGGAAGTTCATTGAATTTAATTCTACTTGATTACATTTACATCAAATATAAATGCTAATTCTTTGAGGATCAAGATCTTTCATTGCTCCCTCCCAGCCTGGCATGTACTGTGCACTGGCTACTCCTCTATCTGCATACCAACATCCACAGCCTGCTGTGTGTCACAGCCAGCTCCTCTGGATGTCCTTGCTCTACAACTGCAGTTAATCCCAGATCAATGGAAACCTAGGAAAGAAGACTGAAAGATGAGGCGGGAGGTGTGGGGGGATTAAGCTGAGGCTGTGGATTCCCTGTGCCCTCCTCTCCCTGGCCCTCAGCGCTTATCCCTTGCCTCTCCCACAGCTGCAGTGTTTTCCGGGTCTAAGATCACCAACTCCATTTGCTTCTTCAGCCAGGGATGGGAGAGCTCCCCACTGCATGGAGCTGGGAAAAAAACACTTCATCCCTTCCTGTTTCCTTTAACCTTCTCACACCTTTACTAAACTGTTTTCAGTTACCCTTCAGTGGGCAGCTTTGTCCTGGCATGCCCTGGCGACAAACATGGATCTTGCTTTTGATGTTGGGATGTTTCACTATCTAGAAGTCTGTATTCTCCCAGAGAATATTTCATTTTTTGTATGAAGCTTTTCCAACACAGCAACATAAAATTCCAATTAAACACATGTTCAGCCCTACTGGACTCTAAAAGCAAGCATGGCAAATCATCCCCCAGTAAACCATTTTTGAGCTGAAGTAAGAGTGGACACTGTCAAGGGAGGAAAAGGTTATTATAAACCTAAACTGTTAAATTATACTTTCATGACTGAACACAACTGCAATCCATATTATTATTTTAAATTACACTATAAAAAGCAGTCACTGCCTTTCCAAAACAGAGTGATAATATATTACCAAATTATCAAGGGTCTTTTAATAAAGCTCTTGAATTTGATTTATAATGCATGACGTAGCTTATCCTTGAGAAAGATCTACTAAAAGGTATGCTTAGTCTTAAACCTAGTGAAATAAAATCTCTCTCTAATCATCTGCCAGAAAGCTTCCGCTTCGATGCTTTGTTGATACTGGTGTCAGCAGGACGTTAAAAGCTGCAAGCTTTTTATGTTTGATCAAATACCAACATTATGCTGAAGCAGGAGCATTAATTCAGAGTGAAGATTCCCAAACCTCTGCATCTCTTTCTTCCTTCCTCCCCCATCAAAAAGGTCACTCGAATCAGGAATTTGTCAGTTAAAGAGGTAGGAGCACTCTGTGAGTGTTTCCTATGAACAAAATTGCTGGAGAATCAAAGGCAAGATGAGCGCTGAAATCAACTTTCCTGAAAATGCCTATCATTTCTACAAAAGGGGTCTGTAGCTGTGCTGAGGAGTATGAAGGTGGCCCGGATATTATTCTCATCTTCTGATGAGAAATGGAACACCAGAAGGGTCAGGGGTTTGCCCCAAACTCTCAGCTAGTGTTGAGGGATGCTTAGATTACTGTCAATCACAGCTCATTACTGTAGGCCTTTCCTAAAGAAAATCGCTCAACAAAAAATACAGGAAAAGAAGCATCCGATGCTAAAGAAAAAATAATAATTTCCACATACAACTTTAAATTTTTCATTACTTTGAGTCTGCATTCTCTAAAAGAGCATTTTTATTATGCTGCCATATACACAAAACATCCAAGGGAACAGAATGAATTTTCAGAAACCTACAGGAAAAGGTCAGCAATGAAAACTATGTGCTCAGATTATTACACATACTAGCCCTAAATTATTTAGACTGCCATCCATGCAGTTGCTATAAATGCTAACTTCTATAATATTTTACCTGGTTCTTAACCCCTTTAAATACACACAAACACCCCCCCCCCAAATGTAGATCTATTGTTCCCACATAGGACACTGTACAGATAACCATCACTATAATGCTCTGCAGACCTGTCAGGCCCTAAAAGACTATTTGATAGATATTTTTCTAACAGAAGGATTGGGAAAATAAGATCCCTGCTACTTTGAGGTGAGAGAAGTTTGGGTAATTTTCTGTAACACAACAAAACACACAATAACTGGGGAAAGGAGCAGGCACAAACGGGGACCACTTTGATTTATTCCAAAAAATCACCTGTTGGGAAGCTAAGAAAACAGAAGGTGCTCTCTTCTTACTGCCCAAGTTCTTGTTGTCATAAACCTGTTAACCAATGTTTGGCACCACAGGAGTCAGACTACATAGAAAAATCAAATTTACCCAGCAATAAACAAGTGGAGAAGGAATATAAGAAGAACTTCCCACTCACAATAGCCTCAAAAATAATAGAATACCTCAGAACAAACCTAACCAAAGATACCAAAGATCTCTACAACAAAAAATTTAAACCCCTAAAGAATTTCAGCCACCTCATATTTGACAAAGGGGCAAAAAACAAAACCCTCAAAGGAGGAAAGATAGCATCTTCAGCAAATGGTGCTGGCAAAACTAGATCACCATTTGTAGAAGAACAAAATTAAATCCCTACCTCTCACCCTGTACAAAAATCAACTCCAAGTGGATCAAAGATCTCAACATGAAACCGGAAACCCTGAAGGTGATAGAAAAAAAAGTTGGCAACAAACTACAAGACATAGGTGTAGGAAAAGACTTTCTAAATCAGACAGCAGCTGCACAGGAAATAAGGTCAATAGTCGATAAATGGAACCTCATCAAACTCAAAAGCTTCTGTACAGCAAAAGAAACAATCAAGGGCGTGAGGAGAAAACCCACAGAGTAGGAGGAAATCTTCACCAGTGATTCATCTGACAGAACATTAACATCAAGAATATATAGACTACTCAAAAAACAAAGAAGAAAACAAATGACCTACTCAAAAGATGGAGTAAAGAGCTGAACAGAGACTTCACCAATGAGAAAGTAAAGATGGCTGAGAAATATCTTTAAAAGTGTTCAACATCATTAATAATTAAGGAAATGCAAATTAAAACCACTCTCAGATATCATCTCACTCCAATAAGACTGGCTAAGGTCAAAAAAACAAAAGACACCAAATGCTGGAGAGGTTGTGGGGAAAGGGGAACACTCATCCCCTGGTGGGAATGTAAACTTGTACAACCATTATGGAAAGCAGTGTGGAGAACCCTTAAAAGACTCAAAATGAGCCTTCCACCTGACCCAGCCATACCACTCCTGGGTATATACCCACAAAATTCATCCTACCACAAAGATACATGCACATCTACGTTTATTGCAGCTCTCTTCACAATAGCAAAAAGCTGGAACCAACCCAAATGTCCCTCAACTGATGAGTGGATGACAAAAATGTGGTACATCTACACAATGGAGCACTATTTAGTGGTAAAGAAAGATGACATCATGAACTTTGCAGGTAAATGGATGGAACTCGAAGCCATTATGCTATGAAGTAACGCAGTCCCAGAAAAACAAGCGGTGAATGGTTTCGCACATTTGTGGATGGTAATACCAAATCCCCAGATGAAAGGCAAGCTGAACAACATTATTGTTATATTTCTGTTTATCTGAAAGCAACTATGTTTTTATAATGTAAATCTCTTAATGGGCTCTAGAATCCATCCACCACTTACTTTCAGAGTCTGTAATTACTGTATATGAGTGGAAAGTATGTATGCATATTTTAGAGTAATATAAAATTAAAGGAGGAAAACATGAATTCCTAAACATAAAAAAAGACTGAGAGAAAGATGCAGGACAGTTATGGCAGAGTGCATGATCTGGGGGGGGGGAGGGAAAGGGGAATATGTCTAAACTGAACTGAGAAATGATGTCTGAAATACACAAAATAGCAATAAAAGCATTATAAAAAAATAAAAATCAAATTTACTAAGACATTATAACCAAATGTTATTCTTAGTGAATTTAAAACCTAATTGAATTAACCTCTTTTAGAATCCAAATCAGACTTTTTTTTATCATCAAAGAACCTACTTCCTATTTCCTATTCCACATCTCATACTTTGTGTTTTGTTTGTTTCTCTATCCCCACCCCCAAGTTAAAGAAAACTATTTTTTAGATTGATGGCTTCTCCTCATCAATACTTGGCGTGGCTTTGAATTTGGAACATAAAACCCTCAGTCATACATATCTTCACTCAGTTTAAAGAGTTTAACCAAGCCGGGCGTGGTGGCGCATGCCTTTAATTCTAGCACTTAGGAAGCAAAGGCAGGCAGATCTTTGTGAGTTCAAGGCCAGCCTGGTCTACAGAGTGAGTTCCAGGACAGCTGGGGCTAAGGGAGACCCTGTCTCAAAAAGACCAAAAAGAGTCTAACCAGAGGCTAGAGAGATGGCTTAGCAGTTAAGGGCACTGAAGGTACAGGCAGGGGCGGGAGGATGGGTGACATGACCAGACCTGTGCTTTAGGAAATTTCATCAAATGTGTTAAGTTGATTCAGGAAAGAACTGGGTAGAAGCTCAGTGGGGAACATATGGCAGTTGTTCAGAGAAGAACAAAGCAGAAACCATAAGAGGAAGAGGAAGAGTGTGCTACAGGGCAGGAACACATAAACAGAGCCTAGAATTATTTGTTTGGCTAAGGATGTAGGGGATAGAGTAGATTGAAATTTTATGCTATGAATATCCAGGCAGGAAGAGAAAGATATGGCACGATGTAAGTTAGCAAGTCTAAGTTTTGCTGATTTTGATGCCATCAAGGAATGTGCACTTGATAATATGAGTAAACCAGTCCCCGGTAGAGAAGGGGAAGCTAGCAAAGCACTGAAGAAATGGGCACAAAGGTGACGGCAGATACCTAAGAAATAAGTGAATTTTCCAAAGGTGAGAATACGGGTAGAGAAAAACATAGCAAGAAAAGAATACAAGGAATACCTTCATTTAGGAGGGAGAAAGAAATGAAAATGTTCTGGCTAGAGATCTTGGGTGCAAACCACAGACCTCAAACCACAGGACACTCTGGTGTCCCTAAGCAGAAAAGGATTTGATAGGATAGGGGTGAGAGCTGGAGAAACAATGGTGCAAGAGCTAGAAAACCAAGCTCAAAAGACACGAAGAAAATGAATGCGGCAGGCAGCTGCAAGCTGAAACAAGCTCGAGCAGGCCGCAGGCGTGCTTTGTTGAGACTGTGCTGCCTGGAGTGGGGACTTAGCAGGGTCAGTACAGTACCACCAGCCTGGGTTGCTGGATTTGAGTGCTTTCTCCTATCTCCCTCCAGAGACTATTTCTGATTGTCCAGTGAGGGAGCCTCTGATTGATGGAGGCCAGTTCAGGCCGAGTACGTTAGCAGGTTACAGGGAGGGAGTCAGAAAATAATGAGGGGAGGCAAGTTACAGCTTCCATTCATACCCCATGAGTTCTGCCTGCCTCAAAACCCTGCCCCACTACTTCCTCAAACAGTTGTTGGTCCGGAAGTTGACAAATGTTCACTAAATTGAGGAGGAAGGAAATGCATCAGAATTATCAAGAAGAGAGAGCAGTAGTCACGTGGTCACTGTGTCAAACACAAGCTGGGGACCTAGGAGGATGCAGCAAAGGGTGGTTCACTAGCAGCAGTTGAAGTCATGTGTTGCCAGTCTGTCCACTGATAGGGAAGGTGAAGGCTAGACTTCAAGAAAACAGCCTCTTGGATGAACATAGGCACTGTACATAATCTTTTTAAAAATATGGAAAGTAGTGCCAGGGGTGGGCTACCCTGCCATGAGTTTTGGGTCAGGGAAGTCCCTGAGGACTCTAAAATAATATAGGTTATTGCCGTTGCTGTCGGTTGCCCACTAGAACTGGATGATAAGGCCCTATTGCTGAAAACACCACTCTGGTCAATAGATACAGAGAAATCAAGTTGGAGCTAGCTAGAAGCTTCCTCCCTAATGGATTCCTTTCACCATGCCAGAAGCTGCTCTGCAGCCTGTGAGGGGAGAACTTTCATTACCAGTCACTCAGCTGTGGACCACACCTGCTGTACTAGTGTCTACCCAGTAAGAATGTCCCATGACTGCTATGGGGGTAACCCACTATCTGACTGGATTTGAGGCCCAGTCCATTTCTAGTACTGGAAACCTGGTCAAAGGCCTAGGGCTTGGGTGGTTACAGACCCTACTAAGGAAAGCCGCTACTACTGTTTTGTTAACTGGGCATGGTGTGCCTGTCACATTTGCCTTCTAAATGTTTTTGGTTTTGTCCCTAGATTATGGCTGCTGTCAGCTTAGTCAGAGAGGCTTATTTTTGCAGTGGGCAGAGGTTACTGTGAGACTCATAACTGATCAAAGTGCTGAGAAGTGCTGAGAATAAGTGACTACTGAGTGGGACATCCATACCACCTTCTGAAAGGCTCAGGGAACACCATGGGAAAGGGAGTGGAAAGAATTTCAGGGCCAGCCAGAGAAAGGAGTGGAATGGTGTAGAATGCTTTCTTCCAGGCATGGCATAGCATTTGCACTATTCTCAGCAGCTATAAATATCATCACCAGACTTGCCTAACATTGGGCCTGTCAATGCTCTGTCTGGAAGGGAGGATGGGATTATGGGGCTCTAGTCTTCTCAGAGAATGTAAATGCAATTAATAGTTTCTGAAGAAGCAGGAAGAGGCATTTTTTTCAGCTCTATGGCCACTGGTAAAGTGTCCATCCTACTGTAAGCAGCCCTAATAAAACTCAGTAAGTCACCGAATGTTGACAATCCCCCAGGCCTGCTGGGGAATTTCGGGGTCTGACCATGAATGAATGGGGGTGAGAGGCGCAGAGTCAAGACACAGACCCTGGGAGTCAGGTGAACGCAGACAGGGGGCGAGCTGCTGCAGACTCATTTATTGGGGGCAGGGTAAGAGGTTATGTACTGTTTGTATTCCCACTTTCCTCTTCTCGCCTTGTGGATTGGCCCAGGTCTGCAACTCTGCTTGTATGGTCTCACCTGCTTAGGGCAGGTTAGGTTGATGAGGGACAAGTTCTGCACATGTGTAATTCTCGAATAATGGCTACTACATTTCCACCCTTTGTATTTAATTTTGTGTGAGGAGCAGTCCAGTGGGAACTCGGGTGTTATGCCTGAACCTTGTTGACCCCATGTTCTAGTTTGTCTTCCATTGCTGTGACAAAACACTGTGACTGACACCAACTTGGGGAGGAAAGGGTTTATTCATCTTACATCTCCTGGGTCACAGTTCATCACTTAAGGAGTCCAAGGCAGGAACTCAGGGCAGGAACCTAGAGGCAGGAGCTGAAGCACAGGCCATGGAGGAATGCTGTTTACTGGCTTGCTCCCTTGGCCTATGCCCAGCCTGCCCTCTTATACAGTATACAACAACCTGCCCAGGGTGGCACCACCCACAGTGGGCTGGGCCCTCCCACATTGCCCGACAATCAAGACAATGCTCTACAGACGTGGCCACAGGCCAGTCCAATGGAGCCAATTCCCCAATTGAGGCTCCCTCAACCCAGGTGTGTCAAGTTGACACTAAAGCTATCCAGCACAAATGACCCCTTGTCAATCTGACACACAAAATACATCACTATTAAACCACCACCTTTCCGGTTCTTATCCCCAAAGTATGATATTAACATTAATCACAACCTAAGACAGTACAACCTTAAAAGCCCCATAGTCCTTAAAATGTCCAAACACTTAAAATTTCACAGTCTGTTAAAAGTGTCTTAACTGTGGGCTGCTGTAAAATCCAAAACAAGTACTGTCTTATTTCAAAGGGAAGAATCAGGCACACTCAGACAAAACCTAAGTCCAGCAAAGTAGCTCAAGGCTGGACATCTGGGATTCACTCACGATCCCCTGGGCTCCAGAGGGTTTTGGCAGCTCCCCTTCTCTGACTTTGCCATCCGTGGCACACACATCTCATCTCACAGGCCCAGGCCAGCTCCATTTCACACCTGCTGCTGCTCTTGATGGTTATCCCATGGTCCTGGCATCTGCACAAAGCTGGGGTCGCCACTGAAACTGAGGCAGCACCTTCACCAATGGTCTCTTCTGACCTCTTCTGCTGCAAAGCCTCAGCTTCTCTCCATGAGCCCTGAAATCCCGGAGTCTTCACTGCAACTGAGCTGCATTTCCACCATTGGTCTTTCCTGACCTCTCACAGTGCTTCCCTTTGAAACTAGAAACTTCACAAGCCAGACCTCCATCAACTACAATTCTTTCAGCAAAACTCTTCCAAGTTCCACAGCAATGATCTTCAGACATTCAATGATTTTTCTAGCCCAAAGTTCCAAATGCTTCCACAATCCTTTCCCAAAACACCAAGGTCAGGTCTGTCACAGCAATACCCCACTCCTGGTACCAATTTCTGTTCTAGCTTGTCTTCCATTGCTGTAACAAAACACTCTGACCAACACCAACTTGGGGAGGAAAGGGTTTATTCAGCTTACATCTCCTGGGTCACAGTTCATCACTTAGGGAGTCCAAGGCAGGAACTCAGGGCAGGAACCTGGAGGCAGGAGCTGAAGCACAGGCCATAGAGGAATGCTATTCACTGGCTTGCTCCCCTGGCCTATGCCCAGCCTGCCCTCTTATACAGTACACAACAACCTGCCTAGGGTGGCACCACCAATAGTGGGCTGGACCCTCCCACACTGCCCGACAATCAAGACAATACTCCACAGATGTGGCCACAGGCCAATCCAATGGAGCTAATTCCCCAACTGAGGCTCCCTCAACTCAGGTGTGTCAAGTTGACACTAAAGCTATCCAGCACACGCCACCTCTGGCATTCCAACATTTGAGTGCATCCATCTTAGGTTGCCCTGGTTTTGCAGGATCTTACTCACCTTTGACTGGCCAGCCACCAAGGGAAGAGGCCAGGAGTGGTACCCTGTAGGGGAGAGACAAGCCCATTCCTGTGAATTGTGGATGTATGAGAGCCAGATGTGAATCGCTTCATCGGGAGGGGTGCATGCAGAGTCCCTATTGACCATTGCTGAGAGGACTTGGGCCATTGTTTCACTGACCTGGCATTGGCTGTGGGCAAAGAGAAACAGACACCTGAAGAGAAAAGGGCAGAGTAGGGCCAGGAGGCAGAGGACGCCCCAGGGGACCAGTGTAGCAGGATCAAAAATGGACTTTAGCTTAGACCACACCTGAGAAACAAAGCTAGTATCAAAGGCTATGACCTCGGGGCACGTAGAATTATGGGAGATAATTTGAGAACCAAGGGTCAAGGTATAGTTAATAAGCTGTTGCGACCAGGGGCCTTTAATAATGTCACCAAGTTCATGAAGTAGACGTGTAATATTGATGACCTTGGTAGGGGATCAGGCAGAATGAGGAAAACCTGGGGTAACAACTCATTTCTCCCTCTCATTATGTGGCCTTCAAATCCTTGAAGGAAGTTCACAAGAGTGAACCCAGTTGGTGTCTCCAAGATGGAATGATCTCTGCTAGGGGGCTTGTATTGGGTCCTTAGCACATTGATTTTAATCACGTAAAGACTGAATTGAATTTTAAGCTAATGTGAAATTTTGGCAGAGAACGTTTTAATAAATAAATGCCTTAAAAGTATTTAAAATATTCTTCCATATTCCAAAATGTAAAATGTAACATGACAGATTTTATGTGTCTGACATTGTATCTGGGAAGGAAAGGCAGACTTTAGGCTCTTTGCAATCTGCTGTTGGAGGCTTGACAGGGCTACTTGAATCCTCATAAACATAGTCTTTGGCCCAGAAGGAAAGTTTTAAAAAGTTGCCGTGTGAAGCTGTTTGTCATTGACCATTTGCATCCTTGCCATAAAGCAAGTGGCATGGTTGCCTGGGTGGATATAGAGGATGTTTAGTCCTGGGATGTTTGAAACTAAGAGCTCAATTTTTATTGAGCATTTCTGTGATTTTTCAAAACTATTATATTTGAGATAACTGTCCCATCTTGATACACGGGAAGTAAATGTTAATTACTTAGTAAATCCGCACAATTAAGGGTTAATCTCTTTATGAATGTTATGTCTCATGTTATCAAAAAGATATAAAAAGTAAAAATGTTAAAAAGATATTTTTCATAAGGATTTATGTGAAGATGATGAAAAAGTTTATGCAAGTGATAAAAGTCTGAGGAGGTTTGTTGTGACAGGTAAAAAGGACACTAAAGATGGCCTAGCGGTTAAGAGCACTGACTGCTCTTACAGAGGACCCAGGTTCGATCCCCAGCACCCACATGGCGGCCAAGAACCGTCTGAAACTCCAATTCCAGGAGAACTCCAGTTCCCTCTTCTGGCCTCCGAGGCATTGCACGACACGGGTGCACAGACCTGCATGCAGATGCTACATTCATACACATACAGAAATAAATAAAAATTCTTAAAAAATTTTAAAAAAAGGACACTATATAAATAAGCTTAAATTTATAAGGTTCAGTCAACTAGTTTAAAAATCAAAATGTGCCAGGCGTGGTGGCGCATGCCTTTAATCCTAGCACTTGGGAGGCAGAGGCAGGTGGATCTTTGTGAGTTCAAGGCCAGCCTGGTCTACAATGTGAGTTCCAGGACAGCTGGGGCTACAGGGAGACCCCATCTTGAAAAGACAAAAAAATATAATAAAATAAATAAATAAATAAATAAATAAATAAAAATAAAAATGTTTATCTAGTCAAGGTTTGTTTAAGAGTGTTCAGTTTTTGTCCAACCTTTATATGCATATCACATGGTACTTCAAAGTAAAATGATAAGATACCTGTATTAAATTAAATTGGTATAAACACTCAAGCTAGTTTACTAGTGGCCTGAATAGGATTGTGAATATACAGAGTTGTTAATTTTCAGTCCTCTCCTGGTTTGAACCTGACTCCCTGTTATAGTTTTGGATTAAATGGGCACAGGCAAGTGGTGGGTTACCTATGGCTACTGAAAAATGTACTTTATATTTCTTGAAAGAGTTGCTTTTGATATTTCCTTTAACCTAACCAGATAATTTGACTCAAAAATCTAGATTCTATCTTCCTGAACAAGCTGCATGCAGTCCAGAAGAAGACAGTTGGATGGGCTTGGTAATCCTTATCAGTTTATTTCCTGTCTTCTGGTATGTGTTACAACTCCTGTCTTTCTGGGAAAACTATAAATCAGGATAAAGGGTCTGAAAAAGAAAAAGATTGTTCCCATTTGTAGTAATTGTAGTGAACAGTTTTACATTTAAAATAAGCATGAAATTGTTTAATTCAATCTTGTGGGTTATGCCTGCTTAATGCATGGTATTAAGTCCCTCCTCCAGTCAGTATTATACAAGGCTGCTTGAACTTTTGTCCAAGCCTTACCTAGAATATTATACAGTAATTAAAGGTGTTAGGCTGGTTGTAACTTAGCCTTTCTGGATGGATAACCACCATACTTAATGCCCATACCAATCTGGCTGAAAACAAATTTGGTTAATCTGGGCTAACTGTATGGACCAAGAGAAAAGTATAACCAAAAGATAAGTAATCATTATATTTCCTTTAAAGTCTGAGAGATTGTGCCTCCAAACACTAGATTTTACATC
Organism: Rhizomys pruinosus; assembly: GCA_009823505.1. Taxonomy (NCBI): domain Eukaryota; kingdom Metazoa; phylum Chordata; class Mammalia; order Rodentia; family Spalacidae; genus Rhizomys; species Rhizomys pruinosus. The sequence continues at coordinate 1,016,553 of VZQC01007751.1, read as the reverse complement.
ATTTAAAGTCATATGAGATTTGTTGTTACCAAATAGCAAAGTTTCTTCTCTCTATTTAAGCGACTACCTAAGGGAAAACTTACACTGTGACTATTGAAAATTCTTGGAAAGCAGATGCTGAGTCCAGACATCATAGACAAATGAACAAAAGGAGAAGCCCAGTAATGGATGCTTTGAAACCCCTCATTGAGAGATTCCAATGGACTTTTTAAGGTTTGTTTTTTTTTTTAATTCACCCTGTTCCTCTCTTGCTTCCCTGCCTAGAGAACGTACCTAACTACTCTCACCTTCACAGGCACTAGTCAAGGATTTTGTTCTCTCTGTAACTATACTTTTTGGGGTCTTTTAGATAGATCCACTGAGCAGGGGTACCCCAGCCACCTCCTTTTCAGCATGGAAGAAGTCAGAGCGGTCAGTGCCCCAATCCCTCTTGGCAATTGGGGGTAACCTCCTCAGAGGGTAATGTGATAAAAGTAGGAGCTAAAAATTGGCTAGGCAGTTTAGGGTCAAGACCCCCGAAGGGACAGTTTCTTTTTCAGCTGAGAGCTGAGGACTTCCTGGATCTGCCAGTGGACTTCTGGTTGCTCTGACTCATGGTTCATACATCCTTAACTCACTTGTCAGATTTATTGACTAGTAGGTAAATTCCTCAATGCCACAAAAATACCTTCTCCATCAGTCAGTGTGACCAGTATCCACATGGAAAGACCCATGGTCAGCCTCTGCTCTTCTGGTGAACCAGCTAGATGTCAATACTGATCTGCTATGAAGTAACAGCTCCTAACTCAAACTCAGTGGAAAAGGAATGAAACTTCTGAAAAGTGCACTTTTAAGAAGAGGTACTTTTTGTTTATGAAAAGAAACCAGTAAATCTTCTAAGAATAATAAAAAGGGAATGTTTACAGTTTTAGCTCACATGACAGTTTACTTGTGAATCAACTTGATATCAAGTAAATCATTAGCATTAGATACCAACCTATTTATTTAAACAGCTCCATAAAACAAATGTTTAACTAGTTTCAAACTCAAATTTTCAGCACCTTGATGAAAACTCTAAATTACAGATGAAAACTTAAATCAGAGTAAAATATGACTCTTAAGTTTATAACAGTCAACAAAACAACATTTTAAACTGCACAGGAGGTCATCTCAGATAAGCCTGCTGGAGTCTGGATCTAGAGTCTAGTGTGGGGCCCTTGAGCCCCTACTATATGGCCTATCACAGCCATTGGTCTCTGATTTGTACAAAAGCATTAGGAAAATCACCTAGAAACCTTGGCTGTGCTAGGATTGTAGGCATGCTAGGATTAAAGGTGTAGCCCACCACACCTGGATGGAGAACTTCCAGGAGTGGCCAGAGCAGTGGGACACCAATTCAAACCCAGGAAGGTATGTTTGCTTCCTAAAAGGAGGAAGGGGGAGGGGGAACAGATAGGAAACACAATAAAGCCCATTAGCTACCCCTGGAGGGGTAGCTCTCCCACCCTGGAGGCAAGAAACAGGGCCAGCCCAGGCCATTCAAGTATCAGTTCTCCACCCAAACCAGACCAAGATATCCACATGCCTTTGTCTCCCAAGTGCTGGAAGAGAGTTTGGAAAGATTTTTTTTAGGGTACACAAGTTATACCACTAAAATATTTATATTTCTGATTAGGTGTGGCAGAATAAGATTTTACTAACTATGAGGGCTTAAGGCACTTACACCCTCCAAATAGGTTCTTACCCATAAGCTGAACTGAGGTTCCATAGTTTAAAAAGACTCAAACATATCTTCAAAACAACAGGAGCCTGGGATGAGGGGGCTGGTCTAACATCTTAAAGTGATCGCAATAACTTTTTTTGGTCTTTTTTGAGACAGGGTCTCCCTGTAGCTCTGGCTGTCCTGGAGATCAGGCTGGCTTTGAACTCACAAAGATCTGCCTGCCTCTGCCTCCCAAGTGCTAGGATTAAAGGTGTGTACCACCACACCCGGCTAGGAGACTAAAATCATGGAGTGAAGTAGTTTTCATTAATTTGATTCACCCAGTTCTCTGAGACCAACTCTTCCTCAACGCAAACACACTGCCTGCCCTCGAGATCAGCAAGGAGGGCACAGACCCAGAGAGGTCCCTTTTCCTCCCATGAGGAAAAAGGGAGGGAGGGAAACAGGCTTAAAAATTCTTGCAGAAATATAACAGAGCCCAAAAGCTGTTCCAGACTGCTCTCCCTCACCCCTTGGAGGCAAGAGCCTATAATGCACCCAAGGAAGCCATGCAGCACCCTCTGATCCAGGTGCCGGACCAAAAAATGGGTTTCTAGCTGAGACCAAAAGGTTGCCACATGGGCACTCCAGAGACCTCAGGAATCCCCCAAGCTCTAAAGACCTCCTCCCAAGCCAGACCAGGATTCCTGACTAACTGCTGATGCAAATTTAACTAGCTAGTGGCAGATTATCTTTGGTCCTTTGAGATAGCAGCTAGGTGGAGGAAACTCACCAAAGCAGACCAGATGGGCTGACCTTGAGCTCACAAAAAACTGCCTTCCTCCCAGGCGGATTAAAGGTGTGTGCCACCACACCTGGTCCAAGAATTCATTCCCAGTCCAGAAGGCTAATTAGTATGTTAAATACATCCACCCAGAGAATCTGACCTGCAGAGGTCTCAAAAAAAAGGGGGGGGGTAGATAATTCCAAAGCAAGCAAATTACCTCACAGAATCCCTTTTGAAAGCAGATACAAACCAAATTTTAGGCCTTTAAATGCATTTTTAAATATGTTTGCGCTTGCGTATCTAGACTGGCATGCCAAAATGAATGATTCTGTGCATTTTAAAGCATTGAAACTTGAAGTGGCCACTTTGTTTGACAGAACCAACATGAGACAATTATAATTACCAATTTACAAACACACATAAAAACTTAGACCCACACTTAGACACGGAGAAGAACAGTTACCACAAACACAAGACATAGTCAGACGAAGAAACATTGCACATGATCAGTCCTGAAACCAAAAATCCAGATCCTTTCCCTGGATTCTAAATCACTGAGGTGAACCCAATGTTCACACTTTACTAATGGAGAGTTAGGGCATCCCCCATCTCCAAGCTCAAGGAACAATACTGCATCCAGTTTCTCCTAACCGAGCTTCCCAGACCAGAAACTTAAGTTTAAACAAAACAAAAATGAAAGTAAAAAGAAAAAAAAAAAAAAGAATTGAGCTCTTTCTTACCCAAAAGACACAGCCAGCTGAATGAGATGTCTCTAGTCTCTCTGGTGGGAGAGAGCTTCCTGGGGCCCCCTCCAATGGTATATGGGGGGGCAAATGAGTATCCCTAGCAGGGGCAGCTGAAGGGAGTTTGGGGGATTGGGATGGGGGAACCTTCCTCTTCCAGGTGAAAGTCAGGGACACTTCTCCTTGGTGTTCTTGTGGCAGGCTGGGTTATGCTCATGCAGAGCATCCTACGCTGAGGAGCCCTTAAGGCTTGCAATTATGGCAAGGAGGGGCAATGCCTCCTCCCAAATGAATCCAAGTCCCAGGATTTCACTTTAAGGCCACGGGTCTGGAGAAGAGCCTTTAGGGTCCATGGCTCCTGAATGTGGGGAGAAATATTATCCATGAGGGCAGGAAATGGTAAGGGAGAAGAGGGGTTTGGGGGGGCAGGCACTCACCCTAGTGCATGGCCAAAAAACAAAGACCACAGAAGAGGGCCTACTCACCAATCAAGGAAGGGGGTGCCTCGCCAGCACCTGGGGGGGGGCACGTTTGGTGCAAGATGTAGACAATCCCCCAGGCCTGCTGGGGAATTTGGGGGTCCAACCAAAGGAATGGGGGTGAGAAGCACAGAGTCAAGACATGGAGCCCGGGAGTCAGGTGAACACAGAGGCGAGCTGTCGTGGACTCGTTTATTGGGGGCAGGGTAAGGGGTTATGTACTGTTTGCATTCCTGCTCTCCTCTTCTTGCCTTGTGATTGGCCCAGGTCTGCAACTCTGCTTGTATGGTCTCACCTGCCTAGGGCAGGTTAGGATGATGAGGGACAAGCTCTGCGCATGTGTAATTCTCAGCATACTGGCTACTACAACTGAAAAAGAAAAGATAAAAGAAGAGACCTGACAATGGAAAGATGTCTTAATTTCTTTTGTTTCTGTGATTAAATATCCCGACAAAAACAACTTAAGGGAGAAAGGGTTTATTTGGCTCACAATTCCAAATTGCATTCCATCACGGCAGGGACCACACAGTGGCAGGAGCTTGAGAGAACTGTCCCCATCACATCCACAGTCAAGAGCAAAGTGTGATGAATGACTGCTGCAGGTTAGCACTCAGCTTGTTCTCTCTGTTTACATGGTCTAGGACCTCTTGCTCAGCGAATGATTCAGTCCACAATTAATGGGTCTTGCTACATCAATTAAATTAATCAAGACAGTCCCTAGCAGACATTCTCAGAAGCTAGCCTTAAACTAAACAATATCTCACAGGTATATCTTGAGGCCTGGCTTCTAGGTATCAGATTGACAATACCAACCATCACAAGGGGGCACAGGTTGGGAAGAGGAAGAGAATAATCAAGAATGGGAGGGATAAGAAAAAGGATATGAGAGGTAAAACACATTAAATAACATGAATGAAAATGTCATGCAAAATAATGAAACCTATTATTTTTAATTAATATATGTTAATAAAAACCTTTTTTAAAAGTGTGGAGATGGGGCTGGATAGATGGTTCAGGGGTCAAGAAAACTGGCCTAGGTTCATATCACAGTACCCACATGGCAACTAACAACCATCTATAGCTCCAGTTCCAGGGGATCCAACACCCTCTTCTAGCCTCTGTGGGCATGCACAACACAGGTACACTTACATACATGCAAGCATACTATTCATACACATAAAATAAAAAATAAAAATTTAAAAATTGTTTTAAAGTGTGGAGATACTGGGGCTGGAAGGATGGCTCAGCAGTTAAGAGCACTAGCTGCTCTTTCAGAGGACCCAGATTCTAATCCAAGCACCCACATGGTAGCTAACAACTGTCCATAACTCCAGTTCTAGGGAATCTGACACCCTCCTCTGACCTCTGCAGACATTGCACAACATTGGTGCACTGAAATACACACAGGCAATACACTCATACATATAAAATAAAAAAATAATAAATAAAAATATATTTTTTAAAGTGTGGAGATACATGCAGGGAAAAATCCACAAGAAATACTACTTTACAACAGTGAACACTTGAATTTATTTCAGGCTAGTGTGCAGGAATCTATAAAGAAGGTATCTGAAAATTCCATACAAAAGAATAAAATGTGATCTTAGCCAGTGTGGGCCAGGTGGCTAATCAAAAAGGAAGTACAAGGGAGGAGGCGGCTGTAAGGGAGAAGTTCGGGGGGACAAGTAGATACTGGAGGGGCTGCTTGATTTAATTTATCCAATGTGAAGTATTATCCTAGGCAGGTGTTACACTGAAAATTGTGGTGTCCACAGAAATGAGTAAAAAAGGCCTTAATTTCAGTGAACTGATGAGCTCAGGACCATTACACTAAATGACTTTAATGTTCATTCAGTCTTAAATGTGTTAGCACTTCCATATTTTTAGCTGCAAATATCAATACAAAGAAGAGAGAATTTAATAATACCAAACAAAATATACATTGTTATGGGAGTTCAAGACAGAAAGCAAATTATTCTAGCTGCAAGGTTCCAAGGACGAAGCTGAATTCTGAAGGTTAAGGAGACATTGTGGACAATGAACACGCAAAGGACCGCCCAAGGAAACAAAGCTGACAAAGCTGATCTCTCTCTCTCTCTCTCTCTCTCTCTCTCTCTCTCTCTCTCTCTTTCACACACACACACACACACACAGAGACACACACACATAAACACACACTGGATAGTAAAATAGACATTTCTCTGAGCTAGGGATGTAATTCAATGGTAGAATGCTTGCTTACCATGCCTGAGACCCTGAGTTCAATCCTCAGTGCCACAAAGGAAAAAAAATAGATGTTTATTCATATGAGGTTCTCTTTTCTTTGAGGTCTCTTCATCTATGAGATAGAACTGTGATTCTGAGAACTGAGTTTAAGAACTCAGCAGTTCACTGTTCATTTACCCCACTCAAGTTTAGGGCACAGTCACACACATTAGATTTATCAGCTAAGTACACATCCGTGAATTCATCAATGGTGTTCTAATTCAATGGCATGGTTCTGCCTGTGTCAGGTTTTCTGCCAATGTTCTGTCTCAGCATCTGACTCTCTAGTCTTCCAGAAATTTACAAGGTTCTGAAATCTTCTTAGTAAATTTCTTTCTATTTTAAGTTAGCTAGAATTTCTCTCTGATGCTTGCATCCAAGCATTGTGACTGATACCAATGTGATCATGGGGAGCCAGCCCATGGAAAGAACTTGGTCAGGAAAACAGAAAGCTCTCTAGATATGCCAAGTAAAAGGGGATTCACCCAGGAAGTGAGAATATGACATCATCTCTGGAAAGTACATATGAGCAAAGGTCAGGCAAGCCTCTGTTGGAATCCAAGAAACTAAAGATGTTTGGGTTGCAGAATCTAGTTACCAGCCAGTTGGGTGGGGTCTGTCCTCTACCAAGAGGGAAATCACAAGGAGATTAGAAGCTCTTGTAATGTTGGCATTCTCAGACCCTTGAATGCCCAAGGCAGACCCAGAGCATTATGTATTGTCCAGCTCAGGAAAGCTAGGGGCCTACCTACCCCATAGTGCTTCAGGGTTGAGAAATCAGACTATAGATCAAGATTGAAAGCTTACTACTCTACAAGGCTGCTTAAGCTTTTGTCCAAGCATTTTCTAAAATATTATAAAGTAGTTAAAAATATCGAGCTGGTGTAACTTAGCCTTTCTGGATGCTTAACAACCGTACTTAATGCCCATACCAATTTGGCCAAGGGTCTTAAGGGATAACTTTGTTTCTTGCCCTCAGAGGTCAACTAAGTCCCAGGGGACTATGCATGGGGGCATCTCTTGAAATGTCCTGCAAATGTGAGTCACTAGTCTTCCTGTGCAGGGAGGTCTTCTAGATATACTAATGGGAATTCAGCCAGTGTCCAGTCTATAAAGAGGAAAGTCTGCTTATGCTTCAAAAAAGGGAAGCCGGGTCTAGCAAGACCTGTCCTCGAGTGGATGGAACTGGTGATTGAAAACCCAAAAGGATCCAGGGGCTCCCTCCCCCCCCAAAAAAAACCTGAGTGACCCTTGAGGACCAGATCCTTGACTGACCTTGAGTAAACAAAAACCTTGGTTAATCTGGGCTAACTGTGGCCTTAAACATCCAAAAGGAAAGTATAACCAGAAATAAATAAATAAATAGTAAGTCCTGAGAAATTGTACTTCAAGTATAAAACTTGAGATCTTAGTAAAAAGACAAAATATCACAGTTGTTTTCCCTGTCTTACTGGCAAGTGTAGCTACCCTGTGGCTGCCACTGCTTTGCCATGCTTCAAAGACGTGAGAAAACACAGCTTTTCAACCTTCCAATATGGACTGAAGACCCATGTCTCTCCAAGAATCCTCTAAACCTTCAGTGCCAGATGGGGACTGCTGAGACATCCAACTGTGGACTGGGGTTTCCATTCCTTCAGAGTATAGACTGCCATTTTTGGACTACCCAGGCTGTATCATGAAGACCAGTACAGGTAGATCAAGACAAGATGCGGTGGTAACTGGACCTCATTTTGTGATCATGGGAAGGGAAAACCCCAGTGTGGAACACAAGGCCAGAACCGATGGTGGTTTGGCCTTGCCAAGGAGGAGACTTCAAACATGATATCTTTCAGCCTAATAAAGAAAAAAAATCATAAGCTGAAGATGCTAAAACCTATGATATATGTGGCATGCATATGTGCATATTTTGAAGTGATGCATATTAGAAGGAACAACAACAACAACTGTAGGAATGAAACTTTGGCTGGAGGCAGGACCTGCAAGTCTTGTCCCGGAACTTCCATGAGTTGTCTGATATCTCTGTGGGCATTTAAGTTGCTTTTGTGAGTTATCTGTAACTCCGTGAGGTCTGCATATTGCAGTGTTTCCTGATTCGCCTATCTCTGCAAAGTTCCAGACCCTGATAGCCTCATCCTTCAAGATATTGAACAAAATGTCACACCTCTAGTTTACTGTTTACACAAACAGGAGCTCTGCAGCCCCCCCTGTAGGAGCCAAGGTGGCTTGCCCTTCCCTCCCTCCTGCCCCCAGGACTTCCTTGCCCAGAACACAGTAGCTTTAAGTAAATAAACACATTGCTGGCAAGAATAAAACTGAGTCTTCCTCCCGGACCCTCTCTGAGTCAGTTTCCTTTCTCATTGAGTGATTTCTTACAGTTCCCTCCCCACTCCTTACCAGAAGCTCAGCCTAGGAAATGTCAGCCTGCTGGCAGGAAACAGCTCTGAAGCTTATAGCCTTGCAAAGCTGCCAGCCTGGTTCTAGGGGGGAAGAACATTGGGTGGATTGTGGCCATGAATGATTAAAGGACCAACAGATGATAAATATATTAGACATAATGAACCAACAACAACAATAAAAAGACTGCATCAAAAAACTGACTGAAGCCGTGAACTTCTGCTCAAAACAGTAAACTTCTGCATTGAGAATTTTGAGAGAGACTGTGAAAAAGACTAAAAACATGTTTGTCAGAATGCATGAGCTCTGATGGGATTGGGGGGCAGGGAGGGGGCATGGGTATTGGACTTGTAATTTTGTATGAAATGCACAGAGCTTCAATAAAACATTGGCTTAAAAAAAAAAGAAAGCTTACTACTCTGGGATTTAACTACCAGAGGCCCCAGTACTTGCCAGGTGTTATAACCCTCAGCTTCTGGCAGCAGTGAGCAGCAGCAGCAGGCAGTGGCAGGTTCTGCTACCTGGTATTAGAGCTCTTGAGCAAACTTTGGGTGTTCTGACATTCAGAACCTACAGCAGCTGGCATTATAGCTCTTAGCTTTAGGGTTTTGGAACCATTGGCCTTTAAGGCATGGCATCTTCCTGGAATTCTTACCTGAAAAAGGCCCATGGTTTCTCATCTTCAGTTCTTCATAGCCTTTGTGGTTTCTGCTGTCTCTGCTCTCTGGCCTGTGTTCTCTGGAGCTCTTCAATTGCCTTCTTGATGCTACCACTGCTGCTGCGACTGCTACCACTTTACTGCTGTGAGGATTCCACTGCTGTTTCCTCTTCAACTCAGCTCACTCACTAATGATAAAAAAATTAAAAGGCCACCAGAGAGAAGACTTTTAATAGGCCTAATATTATGATCCATTCAGTTATTATCACTTGGGATGGAGGGGGTCCACTTGTCCACTTGCTTGATTGACTGGCCTGGGAAAAGGCCCAGGATTGGTGCAGACATGGTCCTTCATGGTAAGCAGCATCATGTAGACTTCACCAAGCATTGACCTACTTAAGTGCTACTTTCTGAGATCAGTACAGGTTGTCTCAAGTGGTTATAACTGAAAAATGTCTTCAGCCATGTTTTTCACAGTTCTCTACAGCTCTGGAATGTCCTCAGATTGATTGTACAGTGTCCAAAACAACCAGGTTGTCATGAGAGTAGTTCACCCATCTGCCAAAAAGAGACTTACCCACCCCAACTTCATGTCCCTTTTTTAATGTTATATTTTTTATTATTTTTATTTTATGTGTATGAATGAATTGCCTGCATGTATGTAAGAACACTATTGTCATGCAATGCCCATGGAGGTTAGAAGAGGACATCAGATCCCCTGGACCTGAAATCATAGACAGTTAGTTGTTAGACACCATGTAGGTGCTGGGAATTGAACCACTGTCTTCTGCAAGAGCAGCATTCTTAATCAACGAACCATTTTCCCAGCCCCAATCTCCCTTTTTAAAAATAACCCATTAAGTCCAATTTGTGCTATCCATATACTCCTGGATGTGGGACCAACCACTACAGTGTGGTCAACCTATCCCTCCTCCAGAAGCAGTCAAATGTCAGTAGCTCCTCAGATAGAGGTGGGAGTCCATGAGCCTCTTTCTCCTCCATGCTGGAATGTGGACAGGCTTAATTTAGAGCAGGTCTTAGCAGCTGCTGTGAGTTCATGGGAGTAGTGGTCCTGTAATGCCCAGAAGACACTGTTTTGCTCTAGTCCTCTCCAACCTCTAACTCTTAAAATCTTTCTGCCCCCCCTTCTGTAATGGTCCTGAGCCTTATGGAGGTGTTATATAGATGTCCCATTTATGGCTGAGCATGCCACTGTTACTTACTCTCTACACATTGATGAGTTGTAAGTTTCCATATTAACCACTATCCACCACACAAAGAAATTTATGAGTTCTGAGAGCTACCCTAATTATGGTCAAGGGATATGAATTTAGAGGCTGATTTTATTTTATGTCCATTTAGTAGAAAAATTATAGTAGGTTCATCCCTGAGCTGTGTGAGATCCCTAACCATGAGTTCTTGGCCAAATTTATAGTACCAGGCATGTATTTCCTCCCATGGTGTAGGCCTTAAATCTCATCAGAAAGCAATTGGTTACTCCCATAACATTTGTGTCACTGTCCATACTTGGGTATATCTTACCTCACCTATCATTACTGTAGTTCAGAGGACTCACAGGTGGATAAGGCTGTTAATTATTTTTTTTACCCCAACAGCCTACATAGCATCTTCTAGGACTAGGAAAGATAGCCAGCCAGGAAGAAGTTTCCTAGTCACTATCAACTTGATTTCTCCACATCCTATGACCAAAATGTGTGATGTCCTCAGCAGTAGTATCTTGCCATCAAGGTCTAGAAGACCGCCAAGAGCAAGAGGAACAACCTGCATTATTTCAGGGGTCTCCAGGACACCTCTTACCAACAAGTGGGGGCAAAATAGCCCACAGTTGGCACTGAGCTATTTGACAACTTATAGCCTCTGGGAGGAGCATATCCACTGTGTTGGATAACCATAATCAAAATGTCTTCATACATATGATTGAGGCCAGCCTGGTCTACATAGTGAGTTCTGGGCCTGCTGGGGCTACAGGAAGACCCTGTCTCAAAAAACACAAACAACAACAAAATAACAATAAACTAGCAAAATAAATATTTTAAAAGAGTTTAGTATTTATTACAAGAATTCTTTTACCTTTGTTTAAACTTATAAATTTATTTAACCTTACAATCTATGATTATTTTGACTAAGTTCTTATATGTGTGGACACTCAAAATGTCATAATGAGTCCCTAATGAAATGAGAAAATATGCACTTTAGGAAGGTAAAATACATTTCATTCCTTTCTAAATTTTTAATAAATTAATTTTATTTATTATATTTATTTTATGTGTATAAGTGTTACGCCTACATTTGTAAGTGCAACTGGGTCATGCAATGTCCATGGAGGTCAGAAGAGGGTATCTGATCCCCCAGTACTGGAATTACAGACAGTTGTTAACCACCATGTGGGTGCTGAGAATCTAACCCAGGTCCTCTACAAGAGCAGCCAGTACTATTAACTGCTGAGTCATCTCTCCAGCCCCAAGAAATTAATTTTTATTGGTAGTCACCATATGGGTTAAAATTTTATGAGTAGGTCAGTGAGGAGCAAGTGAGGCAAGGCGGACCAGCCTTGACCCTTGGGGGGTCTCACCACCCACCCCCAGAAGTCCCAGCTTGGACTCCAGACAGGCGCCCAGAGTCAGTGAGGTGCCAGTGAGGCAAGGCGGACCTGCCTTGACCCTTGGGGGCCTACTGGCATGCAGGCCAAAGTAGCAACCCAACCCAGCCCCCCCGATCCTGGTGGAGCTCTGGTGCCTAGGAACTAACAGGCAGAGCATTGGTGATCATAGTCTGTGCAGCCAACTTTGAGGTGCCAGAATTCAAAGAAACAAACAGACAAATCCACATGCCAAAGACACAAAGAAAAAACAACCTGGGAAAAGCTCCTAATAAATCCAAACCGAACTCTACCAACCCTACAGAAGATCCCTACAATGAGATCTCTGAGGAAAGAAGCCAAGACACTGACCTTAGAAGAACAACTATAGACATTTTCAAAGAAATTAGAGAACTAAGGGAAGAGAATGAAAAACTCAAGAAGGACTAGAGGGAGATAATGACAAATGGTGGAATGAAGTGGAAGCACTGAAAAGATCCCAGGCCAAAATGAAAAAAGAAAATGACCAACGAACCAAGGAGCTACAAGATAAGAATGACAGGCTCCAGAGGGAAGTGGAAAATCTAAAGAAATCACAGGATGAAATGAAAAAGGATATTCAACCACCAGGAAAGGATAGGAAAAAGCCTCAGAAGCAGAATGGAAGGAGCAGAAAAAAGAATATTATACCTGCAGGATAATACAGAGCAGCTAGAAAACTCAAGTAAAGATTATGAAAAATTTAAAAAAACACAAGAGTGTAACAACCAGGAAATGTGGGACACTATGAAAAGACCAAACCTCCACATCATAGGGATAGAGGAAGGAGAAGAATCCCAAGACAACACTATTGACCAGATCTTCAAAAGGGTAATGGAAGAAAATTTCCCCAAACTGAAAAAAGACAAACCCATACAAATACAAGAAGCACATAGAACACTAAATAGACAGGACCAGAAAAGAAACTCCCCACACCATATAAATATTAAAACACTAGATGCTCAAAACAAAGACAAAATACTGAAAGCCACAAGAGAAAAACAACAAGTTACATATAAGGGGAAACCCATCTGAATCACAGCTGACTTCTCAGTGCAAACTATGAAAACTAGAAGAATGTGGACCAAAGTAGTCCCAGAACTAAACAACTTTAGATGCCAACCCAGAATACTATATCCACAAAAAATGTCAATTATAGTTGAAAGAGAAAGAATAATCTTTCACAACATGAACAAGATGAAAGAATACATGACTAAGAAACCAACACTTCAGAAAATCCTCAAAGCAATCCAAAGAACAGAGGAAAGAAGCAACTACCCCTAAGCAATTAAAGAGAGAAAGCAACAAAATCATAACAGAGTAAGTATAAACCTAGACCAAGAATGCAAACAAAAAATAAGGTAAAAGGAAGCAACACATGTCTCTCAATAATAACCTTAAATACTAATGGTCTAAACTCCCCAATCAAAAGGTATAGACTGGGAAAATGGATTCAGAAACTGAACCCTTCTACATGCTGTCTACAAGAAACCCATCTCACCCTCAAGGACAGACACTACTTTAGAGTGAAAGGGTGAAAAAAAAATATTCCAAGCAAATGGTACCAAGAAACAAGCTGGAGTGGCTATTCTAATATCAGACAAAATAGATCTCAAAGTAAAATTATTCAGAAGAGACAAAGAGGGCCATTACATCCTTGTCAAAGGAACAATGAACCATGAAGACTTCACAATCCTAAATGTCTATGCACCAAACTCTGGTACACCTAACTTTATAAATACAACTCTGCAGGACCTCAAGACACAGATTAATCCTAATACACTAATAGTGGGGGACTTCAACACCCCACTGAGCCCCTTGGATAGATCAACAGGATAAAAAATAAACAGAGAGACACCAGAACTGAACAATACAATACATCAAATGGACCTCACAGACATCTACAGAATATTCCACCCAAATATAAGAGAATATACTTTCTACTTAGCACCTCACAGAACATTCTCCAAAATCGACCACATACTGGGGCACAAAAGGAACCTCAACAAATACAAAAGAGTAGAAATTATTCCATGCATTCTATCAGACCACAGTGTAATAAAGCTCAATATGAACACCAGAATAAGTCCAACTAGCTATAAGAAAACATGGAGACTAAACAACACAATCCTGAATAACAAATGGGTCAGGGAACAAATAAAGAATGAAGTAAAAGTATTCATAGAACTGAACAAAAAAGACAATACAACACAAAATATGTGGGATACTTTAAAAGCAGTTTTGAGAGGGAAATTTATAGCTCTAAGTGCCCACATCAAAAAGCAGAAAAGGAACAAATAAAAGGTCTAACACTGCAGATAAAAACACTTGAGAGACAACAACAAATGAACCCTAAACCCAACAGACAGGAAGAAATAACAAAAATCAGAGCAAAAATCAATGAAATAGAAACAAAGAAAACAATACATAAAATCAGCGAATCCAAAAGTTGGTTCTTTGAAAAAAATAAAATAAACAGACTTCTAGCCCGGTTAACCAAGAGAGAGAGAGAGAGAGAAACTCCAAATCAATAGTATTTGTGATGAAAGGGGGAACATCACAACAGACAAAGAAAAGATCCAATCATACGGGAATACTTCAAAAATCTATACTCCACTAAATTTGAAAAACCTAAGAGAAATGGATGAATATCTCAAATCCTGGGAACCAACAAAGCTTAACCAAGAAGAGATTGACAGTTTAAACAGACCCATAATATTTGAGGAAATTGAAGATGTAATTAAGAACCTCCCAACTAAAAAAAAGCCCCAGTCCAGATGGTTTCACGGCAGAATTCTAGCATGTAAGTTTGTGCACCCATGTCATGCAATGCCACAGAGGTCAGAAGAGGGCGCCAGATTCCCCTGGAACTGGAGTTAAAGATGGCTCTCAGCTGCCGTGTGGGTGCTGGGGATCGAACCCGGGTCCTCTGCAAGAGCAGTTGGCACTCATAACCGCTAGGCCATCTCTCCAGCCCCTATAAAACATTTAAAGAGGTCCTACAACCACTGCTACTCAAACTGTTTAGAAGGGTACAAACAGAGGGAATTCTCCCAAACTCCTTCTATGAAGCCAGCATCACTCTAACACCAAAACCAGGCAAAGATGCAAGCAAAAAATAAAACTATAGACCCATCTCACTAATGAACACAGATGCAAAAATTCTCAACAAAATACTTGCAAATTGCATACAGACCCACATCAAAAAGATCATCCATCATGATCAAGTTGGATTCATACCAGAGATGCAGGGATGGTTCAACATACGTAAATCAATAAATATCATAAAACACATCACCTACACTGTCAGTTACATACAGGTAGAGCACCTTCTATCTTATTCAGTGCATAAGTCTAAAAAATATTATAAAACCCATAAATGGAGTTAAAGACAAAAACCACATGATCATCTCAATTGATGGAGAAAAAGCCTTTGACAAGATCCAGCATCCCTTCATGTTTAAAGTACTAGAGGGAATAGGACTGAAAGGAATGTTTCTCAACATGATCAAAGCCATATATATATATAGCAAGCCCACTGCCAGCATCATCCTAAATGGAGAAAAATTGGAACCATTTCCCTTAAAGGCAGGAACCTGGCAAGGCTGCCCCTTATCACCACTCCTCTTCAACATAGTGCTTGAAACACTTGCTAGGGCAATCAGACAAGAGAAGGAAATTAAAGGAGTACTAATCGGAAAAGAAGTTAAGCTATCCCTTTTTGTAGATGATATGATAGTTTACCTAAGAGATGCTAAAAACTCCACCAGAAAACTTCTAGAAATGAATAAGAGTTTTAGTAAAGTGTCAGGCTACAAAATTATCCTAGAAAAATCAGTAGCATTTATACCAACAATAAACAAGTGGCGAAGGAATATAAAAAGACCTTCCCATTCACAGTAGCCTCAAAAACAATAAGCTACCTGGGAACAAACCTAACCAAAGATGCCAAAGACCTCTACAACAAAAATTTTAAACCCCTGAAGAAGGAGATTGAAAATTACATCAAAAGATGGAAAGACCTCCCATGCTCATGGATTGGGAAAATTAATATAGTAAAAGTGTCCATTTTACCCAAATTGATATACAGATTCAATGCAATCCCAAACAAAATCCCTATGAGCTTCTTCATAGACTTGGGGAAAAAAATCTTTAAATTCATATGGAAAAACAGAAGACCCCAAATAGCTAAAGCAACCCTGAGTGAAAACTGCAATACAGGGGGGATTGTCCCACCAGACTTCAAACTATATAACAGGGCCATAGTCATAAAGACAGCCTGGTACTGGCACAAAAATAGACCTGTTGACCAATGGAACAAAATTGAAGATGCAAACTTGAGCTCATACAATTTCAGCCACCTTGTATTTGACAAAGAGGCAAAAAACCCTCAATGGAGGAAGGATAGCATCTTCAGCAAATGGTGCTGGCAAAACTGGATCACCATTTGTAGAAGAACAAAATTAAATCCCTACCTCTCACCCTGTACAAAAATGAACTCCAAGTGGAGCAAAGATCTCAGTGTGAAGCCTGAAACTCTGAAGGTGATAGAAGAAAAAGTTGGCAAAAATCTACAAGACATAGGTGTAGGAAAAGACTTTCTAAATCAGACAGCAGCTTCACAGGAAGTAAGGTCAACAGTCAATAAATGGGACCTCATAAAACTCAAAAGCTTCAGTACAGTGAAAGAAACAATCAAGGAGGTGAAGGGAAAACCCACAGAGTGGGAGGAAATCTTCACCAGTGATTCATCTGACAGAGCATTAACATCAAGAATATTTAGACTCAAAAAACAAAGAAGAAGACAAATGACCTACTCAAAAGATGGAGTAAAGAGCTGAACAGAGACTTCATCAGTGAGGAATTGAAGATGACTGAGAAACATCTTTAAAAGTGTTCAACTTCATTAATAATAAAGGAAATACAAATTAAAACCATTCTCAGATATCATCTCACTCCAATACGGCTAGCTAAGATAAAGAAAACAAAAGACAACAGATGCTGGAGAGGTTGTGGGGAAAGGGGAACACTCATCCACTGATGGTGGGAATGTAAGCTTGTACAACCACTATGGAAAGCAGTGTGGAGAACCCTTAAAAGACTTGGAATGAGCCTACCACCTGACCCAGTCATACCTCTCCTGGGTATATGCCCACAATACTCATCCTACTGCAAAGATACATGCACGTCCATGTTTATTGCAGCTCTCTTCACAATAGTAAAGAGCTGGAACCAACCCAAATGGCCCTTGTATTAGTCACTTTTCTGTTGTTGTGATAAAACACCATGACCAAAGGAACTTATAAAAGGAAGAGTTTATTTGAGCTTATGATTGACGGTTCCAGGGAATTAGAGTCCATTGTGGCAGGAGGCATGGGGGCTGGAGCTGGAGCAGTGAGCCGAGGATCACATCTCGCAATGAACACAGGAAGCCAAGCAAACGACTGGAGACCACAAGGCTTGTTAAACTCACTAAGCCTGCCCACAGTGACATATTTCCTCTAGCACGGCCACACCTTCTAAGACCTCCAAGAACAGTGCCACCAACTGGAGACAAATGTCTGAGTACTTAGAGCCTATGGGGGACACTCATTCAAACCACCACATTCCACTCCCTGGCCCCCATAGGCTCCTGACCATATAAAATGCAAAATGCATTTAGTCCAACCTTAAAAGTCCCCATAGTCTTTACCAGTTTCAATGCCATTCAAAAGTCTACAGTCCAAAGTCTCTTCTGAGACACAGGCCAATCTCCTAAACTGTAAGCTCCTGTAAAATCAAAAGACAAATTACATACTCCCAATGTACAGTGGAACCAAATACACATTCCCATTCCAAAAGGAAATACTGGACCAAAACAAGACCGAAAACCAGCAGNGGCAGGTGTTACACTGAAAATTGTGGTGTCCACAGAAATGAGTAAAAAAGGCCTTAATTTCAGTGAACTGATGAGCTCAGGACCATTACACTAAATGACTTTAATGTTCATTCAGTCTTAAATGTGTTAGCACTTCCATATTTTTAGCTGCAAATATCAATACAAAGAAGAGAGAATTTAATAATACCAAACAAAATATACATTGTTATGGGAGTTCAAGACAGAAAGCAAATTATTCTAGCTGCAAGGTTCCAAGGACGAAGCTGAATTCTGAAGGTTAAGGAGACATTGTGGACAATGAACACGCAAAGGACCGCCCAAGGAAACAAAGCTGACAAAGCTGATCTCTCTCTCTCTCTCTCTCTCTCTCTCTCTCTCTCTCTCTCTCTCTCTTTCACACACACACACACACACACAGAGACACACACACATAAACACACACTGGATAGTAAAATAGACATTTCTCTGAGCTAGGGATGTAATTCAATGGTAGAATGCTTGCTTACCATGCCTGAGACCCTGAGTTCAATCCTCAGTGCCACAAAGGAAAAAAAATAGATGTTTATTCATATGAGGTTCTCTTTTCTTTGAGGTCTCTTCATCTATGAGATAGAACTGTGATTCTGAGAACTGAGTTTAAGAACTCAGCAGTTCACTGTTCATTTACCCCACTCAAGTTTAGGGCACAGTCACACACATTAGATTTATCAGCTAAGTACACATCCGTGAATTCATCAATGGTGTTCTAATTCAATGGCATGGTTCTGCCTGTGTCAGGTTTTCTGCCAATGTTCTGTCTCAGCATCTGACTCTCTAGTCTTCCAGAAATTTACAAGGTTCTGAAATCTTCTTAGTAAATTTCTTTCTATTTTAAGTTAGCTAGAATTTCTCTCTGATGCTTGCATCCAAGCATTGTGACTGATACCAATGTGATCATGGGGAGCCAGCCCATGGAAAGAACTTGGTCAGGAAAACAGAAAGCTCTCTAGATATGCCAAGTAAAAGGGGATTCACCCAGGAAGTGAGAATATGACATCATCTCTGGAAAGTACATATGAGCAAAGGTCAGGCAAGCCTCTGTTGGAATCCAAGAAACTAAAGATGTTTGGGTTGCAGAATCTAGTTACCAGCCAGTTGGGTGGGGTCTGTCCTCTACCAAGAGGGAAATCACAAGGAGATTAGAAGCTCTTGTAATGTTGGCATTCTCAGACCCTTGAATGCCCAAGGCAGACCCAGAGCATTATGTATTGTCCAGCTCAGGAAAGCTAGGGGCCTACCTACCCCATAGTGCTTCAGGGTTGAGAAATCAGACTATAGATCAAGATTGAAAGCTTACTACTCTACAAGGCTGCTTAAGCTTTTGTCCAAGCATTTTCTAAAATATTATAAAGTAGTTAAAAATATCGAGCTGGTGTAACTTAGCCTTTCTGGATGCTTAACAACCGTACTTAATGCCCATACCAATTTGGCCAAGGGTCTTAAGGGATAACTTTGTTCCTTGCCCTCAGAGGTCAACTAAGTCCCAGGGGACTATGCATGGGGGCATCTCTTGAAATGTCCTGCAAATGTGAGTCACTAGTCTTCCTGTGCAGGGAGGTCTTCTAGATATACTAATGGGAATTCAGCCAGTGTCCAGTCTATAAAGAGGAAAGTCTGCTTATGCTTCAAAAAAGGGAAGCCGGGTCTAGCAAGACCTGTCCTCGAGTGGATGGAACTGGTGATTGAAAACCCAAAAGGATCCAGGGGCTCCCTCCCCCCCCAAAAAAAACCTGAGTGACCCTTGAGGACCAGATCCTTGACTGACCTTGAGTAAACAAAAACCTTGGTTAATCTGGGCTAACTGTGGCCTTAAACATCCAAAAGGAAAGTATAACCAGAAATAAATAAATAAATAGTAAGTCCTGAGAAATTGTACTTCAAGTATAAAACTTGAGATCTTAGTAAAAAGACAAAATATCACAGTTGTTTTCCCTGTCTTACTGGCAAGTGTAGCTACCCTGTGGCTGCCACTGCTTTGCCATGCTTCAAAGACGTGAGAAAACACAGCTTTTCAACCTTCCAATATGGACTGAAGACCCATGTCTCTCCAAGAATCCTCTAAACCTTCAGTGCCAGATGGGGACTGCTGAGACATCCAACTGTGGACTGGGGTTTCCATTCCTTCAGAGTATAGACTGCCATTTTTGGACTACCCAGGCTGTATCATGAAGACCAGTACAGGTAGATCAAGACAAGATGCGGTGGTAACTGGACCTCATTTTGTGATCATGGGAAGGGAAAACCCCAGTGTGGAACACAAGGCCAGAACCGATGGTGGTTTGGCCTTGCCAAGGAGGAGACTTCAAACATGATATCTTTCAGCCTAATAAAGAAAAAAAATCATAAGCTGAAGATGCTAAAACCTATGATATATGTGGCATGCATATGTGCATATTTTGAAGTGATGCATATTAGAAGGAACAACAACAACAACTGTAGGAATGAAACTTTGGCTGGAGGCAGGACCTGCAAGTCTTGTCCCGGAACTTCCATGAGTTGTCTGATATCTCTGTGGGCATTTAAGTTGCTTTTGTGAGTTATCTGTAACTCCGTGAGGTCTGCATATTGCAGTGTTTCCTGATTCGCCTATCTCTGCAAAGTTCCAGACCCTGATAGCCTCATCCTTCAAGATATTGAACAAAATGTCACACCTCTAGTTTACTGTTTACACAAACAGGAGCTCTGCAGCCCCCCCTGTAGGAGCCAAGGTGGCTTGCCCTTCCCTCCCTCCTGCCCCCAGGACTTCCTTGCCCAGAACACAGTAGCTTTAAGTAAATAAACACATTGCTGGCAAGAATAAAACTGAGTCTTCCTCCCGGACCCTCTCTGAGTCAGTTTCCTTTCTCATTGAGTGATTTCTTACAGTTCCCTCCCCACTCCTTACCAGAAGCTCAGCCTAGGAAATGTCAGCCTGCTGGCAGGAAACAGCTCTGAAGCTTATAGCCTTGCAAAGCTGCCAGCCTGGTTCTAGGGGGGAAGAACATTGGGTGGATTGTGGCCATGAATGATTAAAGGACCAACAGATGATAAATATATTAGACATAATGAACCAACAACAACAATAAAAAGACTGCATCAAAAAACTGACTGAAGCCGTGAACTTCTGCTCAAAACAGTAAACTTCTGCATTGAGAATTTTGAGAGAGACTGTGAAAAAGACTAAAAACATGTTTGTCAGAATGCATGAGCTCTGATGGGATTGGGGGGCAGGGAGGGGGCATGGGTATTGGACTTGTAATTTTGTATGAAATGCACAGAGCTTCAATAAAACATTGGCTTAAAAAAAAAAGAAAGCTTACTACTCTGGGATTTAACTACCAGAGGCCCCAGTACTTGCCAGGTGTTATAACCCTCAGCTTCTGGCAGCAGTGAGCAGCAGCAGCAGGCAGTGGCAGGTTCTGCTACCTGGTATTAGAGCTCTTGAGCAAACTTTGGGTGTTCTGACATTCAGAACCTACAGCAGCTGGCATTATAGCTCTTAGCTTTAGGGTTTTGGAACCATTGGCCTTTAAGGCATGGCATCTTCCTGGAATTCTTACCTGAAAAAGGCCCATGGTTTCTCATCTTCAGTTCTTCATAGCCTTTGTGGTTTCTGCTGTCTCTGCTCTCTGGCCTGTGTTCTCTGGAGCTCTTCAATTGCCTTCTTGATGCTACCACTGCTGCTGCGACTGCTACCACTTTACTGCTGTGAGGATTCCACTGCTGTTTCCTCTTCAACTCAGCTCACTCACTAATGATAAAAAAATTAAAAGGCCACCAGAGAGAAGACTTTTAATAGGCCTAATATTATGATCCATTCAGTTATTATCACTTGGGATGGAGGGGGTCCACTTGTCCACTTGCTTGATTGACTGGCCTGGGAAAAGGCCCAGGATTGGTGCAGACATGGTCCTTCATGGTAAGCAGCATCATGTAGACTTCACCAAGCATTGACCTACTTAAGTGCTACTTTCTGAGATCAGTACAGGTTGTCTCAAGTGGTTATAACTGAAAAATGTCTTCAGCCATGTTTTTCACAGTTCTCTACAGCTCTGGAATGTCCTCAGATTGATTGTACAGTGTCCAAAACAACCAGGTTGTCATGAGAGTAGTTCACCCATCTGCCAAAAAGAGACTTACCCACCCCAACTTCATGTCCCTTTTTTAATGTTATATTTTTTATTATTTTTATTTTATGTGTATGAATGAATTGCCTGCATGTATGTAAGAACACTATTGTCATGCAATGCCCATGGAGGTTAGAAGAGGACATCAGATCCCCTGGACCTGAAATCATAGACAGTTAGTTGTTAGACACCATGTAGGTGCTGGGAATTGAACCACTGTCTTCTGCAAGAGCAGCATTCTTAATCAACGAACCATTTTCCCAGCCCCAATCTCCCTTTTTAAAAATAACCCATTAAGTCCAATTTGTGCTATCCATATACTCCTGGATGTGGGACCAACCACTACAGTGTGGTCAACCTATCCCTCCTCCAGAAGCAGTCAAATGTCAGTAGCTCCTCAGATAGAGGTGGGAGTCCATGAGCCTCTTTCTCCTCCATGCTGGAATGTGGACAGGCTTAATTTAGAGCAGGTCTTAGCAGCTGCTGTGAGTTCATGGGAGTAGTGGTCCTGTAATGCCCAGAAGACACTGTTTTGCTCTAGTCCTCTCCAACCTCTAACTCTTAAAATCTTTCTGCCCCCCCTTCTGTAATGGTCCTGAGCCTTATGGAGGTGTTATATAGATGTCCCATTTATGGCTGAGCATGCCACTGTTACTTACTCTCTACACATTGATGAGTTGTAAGTTTCCATATTAACCACTATCCACCACACAAAGAAATTTATGAGTTCTGAGAGCTACCCTAATTATGGTCAAGGGATATGAATTTAGAGGCTGATTTTATTTTATGTCCATTTAGTAGAAAAATTATAGTAGGTTCATCCCTGAGCTGTGTGAGATCCCTAACCATGAGTTCTTGGCCAAATTTATAGTACCAGGCATGTATTTCCTCCCATGGTGTAGGCCTTAAATCTCATCAGAAAGCAATTGGTTACTCCCATAACATTTGTGTCACTGTCCATACTTGGGTATATCTTACCTCACCTATCATTACTGTAGTTCAGAGGACTCACAGGTGGATAAGGCTGTTAATTATTTTTTTTACCCCAACAGCCTACATAGCATCTTCTAGGACTAGGAAAGATAGCCAGCCAGGAAGAAGTTTCCTAGTCACTATCAACTTGATTTCTCCACATCCTATG
The DNA here is from genome assembly GCA_009823505.1 of Rhizomys pruinosus. NCBI lineage: Eukaryota > Metazoa > Chordata > Mammalia > Rodentia > Spalacidae > Rhizomys > Rhizomys pruinosus. The sequence continues at coordinate 993,744 of VZQC01007751.1, read as the reverse complement.
ACCAAAATGTGTGATGTCCTCAGCAGTAGTATCTTGCCATCAAGGTCTAGAAGACCGCCAAGAGCAAGAGGAACAACCTGCATTATTTCAGGGGTCTCCAGGACACCTCTTACCAACAAGTGGGGGCAAAATAGCCCACAGTTGGCACTGAGCTATTTGACAACTTATAGCCTCTGGGAGGAGCATATCCACTGTGTTGGATAACCATAATCAAAATGTCTTCATACATATGATTGAGGCCAGCCTGGTCTACATAGTGAGTTCTGGGCCTGCTGGGGCTACAGGAAGACCCTGTCTCAAAAAACACAAACAACAACAAAATAACAATAAACTAGCAAAATAAATATTTTAAAAGAGTTTAGTATTTATTACAAGAATTCTTTTACCTTTGTTTAAACTTATAAATTTATTTAACCTTACAATCTATGATTATTTTGACTAAGTTCTTATATGTGTGGACACTCAAAATGTCATAATGAGTCCCTAATGAAATGAGAAAATATGCACTTTAGGAAGGTAAAATACATTTCATTCCTTTCTAAATTTTTAATAAATTAATTTTATTTATTATATTTATTTTATGTGTATAAGTGTTACGCCTACATTTGTAAGTGCAACTGGGTCATGCAATGTCCATGGAGGTCAGAAGAGGGTATCTGATCCCCCAGTACTGGAATTACAGACAGTTGTTAACCACCATGTGGGTGCTGAGAATCTAACCCAGGTCCTCTACAAGAGCAGCCAGTACTATTAACTGCTGAGTCATCTCTCCAGCCCCAAGAAATTAATTTTTATTGGTAGTCACCATATGGGTTAAAATTTTATGAGTAGGTCAGTGAGGAGCAAGTGAGGCAAGGCGGACCAGCCTTGACCCTTGGGGGGTCTCACCACCCACCCCCAGAAGTCCCAGCTTGGACTCCAGACAGGCGCCCAGAGTCAGTGAGGTGCCAGTGAGGCAAGGCGGACCTGCCTTGACCCTTGGGGGCCTACTGGCATGCAGGCCAAAGTAGCAACCCAACCCAGCCCCCCCGATCCTGGTGGAGCTCTGGTGCCTAGGAACTAACAGGCAGAGCATTGGTGATCATAGTCTGTGCAGCCAACTTTGAGGTGCCAGAATTCAAAGAAACAAACAGACAAATCCACATGCCAAAGACACAAAGAAAAAACAACCTGGGAAAAGCTCCTAATAAATCCAAACCGAACTCTACCAACCCTACAGAAGATCCCTACAATGAGATCTCTGAGGAAAGAAGCCAAGACACTGACCTTAGAAGAACAACTATAGACATTTTCAAAGAAATTAGAGAACTAAGGGAAGAGAATGAAAAACTCAAGAAGGACTAGAGGGAGATAATGACAAATGGTGGAATGAAGTGGAAGCACTGAAAAGATCCCAGGCCAAAATGAAAAAAGAAAATGACCAACGAACCAAGGAGCTACAAGATAAGAATGACAGGCTCCAGAGGGAAGTGGAAAATCTAAAGAAATCACAGGATGAAATGAAAAAGGATATTCAACCACCAGGAAAGGATAGGAAAAAGCCTCAGAAGCAGAATGGAAGGAGCAGAAAAAAGAATATTATACCTGCAGGATAATACAGAGCAGCTAGAAAACTCAAGTAAAGATTATGAAAAATTTAAAAAAACACAAGAGTGTAACAACCAGGAAATGTGGGACACTATGAAAAGACCAAACCTCCACATCATAGGGATAGAGGAAGGAGAAGAATCCCAAGACAACACTATTGACCAGATCTTCAAAAGGGTAATGGAAGAAAATTTCCCCAAACTGAAAAAAGACAAACCCATACAAATACAAGAAGCACATAGAACACTAAATAGACAGGACCAGAAAAGAAACTCCCCACACCATATAAATATTAAAACACTAGATGCTCAAAACAAAGACAAAATACTGAAAGCCACAAGAGAAAAACAACAAGTTACATATAAGGGGAAACCCATCTGAATCACAGCTGACTTCTCAGTGCAAACTATGAAAACTAGAAGAATGTGGACCAAAGTAGTCCCAGAACTAAACAACTTTAGATGCCAACCCAGAATACTATATCCACAAAAAATGTCAATTATAGTTGAAAGAGAAAGAATAATCTTTCACAACATGAACAAGATGAAAGAATACATGACTAAGAAACCAACACTTCAGAAAATCCTCAAAGCAATCCAAAGAACAGAGGAAAGAAGCAACTACCCCTAAGCAATTAAAGAGAGAAAGCAACAAAATCATAACAGAGTAAGTATAAACCTAGACCAAGAATGCAAACAAAAAATAAGGTAAAAGGAAGCAACACATGTCTCTCAATAATAACCTTAAATACTAATGGTCTAAACTCCCCAATCAAAAGGTATAGACTGGGAAAATGGATTCAGAAACTGAACCCTTCTACATGCTGTCTACAAGAAACCCATCTCACCCTCAAGGACAGACACTACTTTAGAGTGAAAGGGTGAAAAAAAAATATTCCAAGCAAATGGTACCAAGAAACAAGCTGGAGTGGCTATTCTAATATCAGACAAAATAGATCTCAAAGTAAAATTATTCAGAAGAGACAAAGAGGGCCATTACATCCTTGTCAAAGGAACAATGAACCATGAAGACTTCACAATCCTAAATGTCTATGCACCAAACTCTGGTACACCTAACTTTATAAATACAACTCTGCAGGACCTCAAGACACAGATTAATCCTAATACACTAATAGTGGGGGACTTCAACACCCCACTGAGCCCCTTGGATAGATCAACAGGATAAAAAATAAACAGAGAGACACCAGAACTGAACAATACAATACATCAAATGGACCTCACAGACATCTACAGAATATTCCACCCAAATATAAGAGAATATACTTTCTACTTAGCACCTCACAGAACATTCTCCAAAATCGACCACATACTGGGGCACAAAAGGAACCTCAACAAATACAAAAGAGTAGAAATTATTCCATGCATTCTATCAGACCACAGTGTAATAAAGCTCAATATGAACACCAGAATAAGTCCAACTAGCTATAAGAAAACATGGAGACTAAACAACACAATCCTGAATAACAAATGGGTCAGGGAACAAATAAAGAATGAAGTAAAAGTATTCATAGAACTGAACAAAAAAGACAATACAACACAAAATATGTGGGATACTTTAAAAGCAGTTTTGAGAGGGAAATTTATAGCTCTAAGTGCCCACATCAAAAAGCAGAAAAGGAACAAATAAAAGGTCTAACACTGCAGATAAAAACACTTGAGAGACAACAACAAATGAACCCTAAACCCAACAGACAGGAAGAAATAACAAAAATCAGAGCAAAAATCAATGAAATAGAAACAAAGAAAACAATACATAAAATCAGCGAATCCAAAAGTTGGTTCTTTGAAAAAAATAAAATAAACAGACTTCTAGCCCGGTTAACCAAGAGAGAGAGAGAGAGAGAAACTCCAAATCAATAGTATTTGTGATGAAAGGGGGAACATCACAACAGACAAAGAAAAGATCCAATCATACGGGAATACTTCAAAAATCTATACTCCACTAAATTTGAAAAACCTAAGAGAAATGGATGAATATCTCAAATCCTGGGAACCAACAAAGCTTAACCAAGAAGAGATTGACAGTTTAAACAGACCCATAATATTTGAGGAAATTGAAGATGTAATTAAGAACCTCCCAACTAAAAAAAAGCCCCAGTCCAGATGGTTTCACGGCAGAATTCTAGCATGTAAGTTTGTGCACCCATGTCATGCAATGCCACAGAGGTCAGAAGAGGGCGCCAGATTCCCCTGGAACTGGAGTTAAAGATGGCTCTCAGCTGCCGTGTGGGTGCTGGGGATCGAACCCGGGTCCTCTGCAAGAGCAGTTGGCACTCATAACCGCTAGGCCATCTCTCCAGCCCCTATAAAACATTTAAAGAGGTCCTACAACCACTGCTACTCAAACTGTTTAGAAGGGTACAAACAGAGGGAATTCTCCCAAACTCCTTCTATGAAGCCAGCATCACTCTAACACCAAAACCAGGCAAAGATGCAAGCAAAAAATAAAACTATAGACCCATCTCACTAATGAACACAGATGCAAAAATTCTCAACAAAATACTTGCAAATTGCATACAGACCCACATCAAAAAGATCATCCATCATGATCAAGTTGGATTCATACCAGAGATGCAGGGATGGTTCAACATACGTAAATCAATAAATATCATAAAACACATCACCTACACTGTCAGTTACATACAGGTAGAGCACCTTCTATCTTATTCAGTGCATAAGTCTAAAAAATATTATAAAACCCATAAATGGAGTTAAAGACAAAAACCACATGATCATCTCAATTGATGGAGAAAAAGCCTTTGACAAGATCCAGCATCCCTTCATGTTTAAAGTACTAGAGGGAATAGGACTGAAAGGAATGTTTCTCAACATGATCAAAGCCATATATATATATAGCAAGCCCACTGCCAGCATCATCCTAAATGGAGAAAAATTGGAACCATTTCCCTTAAAGGCAGGAACCTGGCAAGGCTGCCCCTTATCACCACTCCTCTTCAACATAGTGCTTGAAACACTTGCTAGGGCAATCAGACAAGAGAAGGAAATTAAAGGAGTACTAATCGGAAAAGAAGTTAAGCTATCCCTTTTTGTAGATGATATGATAGTTTACCTAAGAGATGCTAAAAACTCCACCAGAAAACTTCTAGAAATGAATAAGAGTTTTAGTAAAGTGTCAGGCTACAAAATTATCCTAGAAAAATCAGTAGCATTTATACCAACAATAAACAAGTGGCGAAGGAATATAAAAAGACCTTCCCATTCACAGTAGCCTCAAAAACAATAAGCTACCTGGGAACAAACCTAACCAAAGATGCCAAAGACCTCTACAACAAAAATTTTAAACCCCTGAAGAAGGAGATTGAAAATTACATCAAAAGATGGAAAGACCTCCCATGCTCATGGATTGGGAAAATTAATATAGTAAAAGTGTCCATTTTACCCAAATTGATATACAGATTCAATGCAATCCCAAACAAAATCCCTATGAGCTTCTTCATAGACTTGGGGAAAAAAATCTTTAAATTCATATGGAAAAACAGAAGACCCCAAATAGCTAAAGCAACCCTGAGTGAAAACTGCAATACAGGGGGGATTGTCCCACCAGACTTCAAACTATATAACAGGGCCATAGTCATAAAGACAGCCTGGTACTGGCACAAAAATAGACCTGTTGACCAATGGAACAAAATTGAAGATGCAAACTTGAGCTCATACAATTTCAGCCACCTTGTATTTGACAAAGAGGCAAAAAACCCTCAATGGAGGAAGGATAGCATCTTCAGCAAATGGTGCTGGCAAAACTGGATCACCATTTGTAGAAGAACAAAATTAAATCCCTACCTCTCACCCTGTACAAAAATGAACTCCAAGTGGAGCAAAGATCTCAGTGTGAAGCCTGAAACTCTGAAGGTGATAGAAGAAAAAGTTGGCAAAAATCTACAAGACATAGGTGTAGGAAAAGACTTTCTAAATCAGACAGCAGCTTCACAGGAAGTAAGGTCAACAGTCAATAAATGGGACCTCATAAAACTCAAAAGCTTCAGTACAGTGAAAGAAACAATCAAGGAGGTGAAGGGAAAACCCACAGAGTGGGAGGAAATCTTCACCAGTGATTCATCTGACAGAGCATTAACATCAAGAATATTTAGACTCAAAAAACAAAGAAGAAGACAAATGACCTACTCAAAAGATGGAGTAAAGAGCTGAACAGAGACTTCATCAGTGAGGAATTGAAGATGACTGAGAAACATCTTTAAAAGTGTTCAACTTCATTAATAATAAAGGAAATACAAATTAAAACCATTCTCAGATATCATCTCACTCCAATACGGCTAGCTAAGATAAAGAAAACAAAAGACAACAGATGCTGGAGAGGTTGTGGGGAAAGGGGAACACTCATCCACTGATGGTGGGAATGTAAGCTTGTACAACCACTATGGAAAGCAGTGTGGAGAACCCTTAAAAGACTTGGAATGAGCCTACCACCTGACCCAGTCATACCTCTCCTGGGTATATGCCCACAATACTCATCCTACTGCAAAGATACATGCACGTCCATGTTTATTGCAGCTCTCTTCACAATAGTAAAGAGCTGGAACCAACCCAAATGGCCCTTGTATTAGTCACTTTTCTGTTGTTGTGATAAAACACCATGACCAAAGGAACTTATAAAAGGAAGAGTTTATTTGAGCTTATGATTGACGGTTCCAGGGAATTAGAGTCCATTGTGGCAGGAGGCATGGGGGCTGGAGCTGGAGCAGTGAGCCGAGGATCACATCTCGCAATGAACACAGGAAGCCAAGCAAACGACTGGAGACCACAAGGCTTGTTAAACTCACTAAGCCTGCCCACAGTGACATATTTCCTCTAGCACGGCCACACCTTCTAAGACCTCCAAGAACAGTGCCACCAACTGGAGACAAATGTCTGAGTACTTAGAGCCTATGGGGGACACTCATTCAAACCACCACATTCCACTCCCTGGCCCCCATAGGCTCCTGACCATATAAAATGCAAAATGCATTTAGTCCAACCTTAAAAGTCCCCATAGTCTTTACCAGTTTCAATGCCATTCAAAAGTCTACAGTCCAAAGTCTCTTCTGAGACTCAGGCCAATCTCCTAACTGTAAGCTCCTGTAAAATCAAAAGGCAAATTACAAACTCCCAACGTACAGTGGAACTGAATACACATTCCCATTCCAAAAGGGAGGAATAGAGGCATAGTGAGGAAATACTGGACCAAAACAAGACCGAAAACCAGCAGGGCAAAAACCAAGTCCAGTAGCTCCATGTGCGACTTCTGGGACTTGACTTCCAAAGGGCTTAGATGGCTCAGCTCTTCCAGCTTTGCTTGCAACATACATCTCTTTCTTAGGCTGGTACCACTCCCTGTATGCAGCTCTCCTTGGCAAATATCTCACAGGTCTGGCATCTCGAATGTCTTCTTGGGGTCTCCGCTGCCAACCAGGCTTCACACTCACAGCTTCACGCAATGGCCTATCAGGGCCTTCTTTATTCAGGGACGCCCCTGCTGTACTCTGCCTGGCCTCTTTGGCTCTCTGAAACCGTGGAGGAAGAACTGATGACCCCTTCACTCTTGCAAACTTCATGCCTCTAAAGCCAGCACCACGTGAATGAAATTGCCGAATCTGGCTGCAAGTTCGGGATGGACTCTCTCCTACTTTAACCACATTTGCAATTTTTCTCTGCCCTGGACTTGTTGGAGGATTAGCTGGGTGTGGTCTTGCCCTGAAGGTACTGATTCTTTTGTTTACTTGTAAATCTCCAGGCCTCTCCTTAATCACTTTAGTCTCCTTATGAAAGGGAGCCTCTCCTTCACATGCCTTGGCCACACCTTTAATCTTCCTAGTGTACTTTTCAGATCCAAACTGTACATTCTGCATTTCCTTCTGCCCCATTTGCTCTTTTTCACTGTAGATCTGTATAATATTCACCATTAAAAGCCACGCCACCATTTCTACATTAGGCTGTTTTGAAATATCCTCCGCCAAAGACATTAGTCCATTGCTTTTCAACTTAGCATCAGGCAAGCATTTGGGCTGTGGGCAAACTGCTGCCAGACTCTTTATCAAAATATCCCAGTTGCTGCCTAAGTTTTTATTTTCCTCTGGAACTACATTTTTTGCAGCCATGCTTTCTTCCAGGCTTCTACTCGAATGGCCTGTTAAGCTCTGGTTACAGTAGTCAACAGCTTTTCTAGCCCAAAGTTCCAAAGTCTTCCACATTTCTCCAAACATCCACATGGTCAGGTTCTTCACAGCCAACAGCCCACTCTCTGGTACCAAATAACTGTATTTGTCACTTTTCTGTTGCTATGATAAAACACCATGACCAAAGGAACTTATAAAAGGAAGAGTTTATTTGAGCTTACGATTCACGGTTTCAGGGAATTAGTCCATTGTGGCGGGAGGCATGGCGGCTGGAGCAGCAAGCTGAGGTGCTCACAAAGAGCACAGGAAGCAGAGAGAGAGATTGGAGGCCGCAAAGCTTGTTAAACTCACTAAGCCTGCCCCCAGTGACATACTTCCTCTAGCACGGCCACACCTTCTAAGACCTCCAAGAACAGTGCCACTAACTGGAGACAAATGTCTGAATACTTAAAGCCTATGGGCGACACTCATTCAAACCACCACACCCCTCATCAGATGAGTGGATGACAAAAATGTGGTACATCTACACAATGGAGTACTATTCAGTGGTAAAGAAAGATGACATTATGAACTTTGCAGGTAAATGGATGGAACTCGAAGCCATTATGCTGAGTGAAGTAACACAGTCCCAGAAAGACAAACAGAGAATGGTTTCCCTCATTTGTGGATGTTAACACCAAATTCCCCAGATGAAAGGCAAGCTGAATAACATTATTGATATATTTCTGTTTATCTGAAAGCAACCATGTTGTCATAATACAAATCTCTCAACAAGCTCTAGAATCCATCCACCAATTATTTTCCAACTGTATAATTACTGTATATGGGTAAAGAGTATGTATCCATATTTTAGAGTAATATAAAATTAATGGAGGAGAATGTGAAATCCTAAGCATAAAAAAAAGACTGAGAGAAAGATACAGGACAGTTATGGCAAAATGCATGATCTGGGGTGGGGTGGAGTAGGGTGGGGGGAAGGAAAAGGGGAATATGCCTGAACTGAACTGAATAATGATGTCTGAAATACACAAAACATCAATAAAAAATTTTATGAATATAATAAATCAATGTATATACATGTGGAATATATATGTCTAAAAAACTATATTGATGCAATACATACTAGATTTGGAAGCCACTTATTTAACCCATGTCCCTGTGAATCCTAATCTGTCGTGGTTGTTCTCACTCACTCTTCTTTTTCTTTGTGGCTGGCTTCATCCCTCCTCATTACCTCCCCTTTTCCTGACATGTTAGTGTTCCCAACTTCTTAATTGTTGGACACTTCTGAAATTCTACAACTATAAGTAGTGTTTCAGTCTCTCTCTCCTCTTAGTTCTGAAAGGACTAGCAATCTTTTTATGGGAGCCTCCAATTCGTTTAGCCTGAAAAAGAGTGGCTCTCCCTTTAAATCTTCCCTCCTCTGATGGTAGCAGCACTGCCAGGTGCTCTCTTCAGATGCATGGAATTTATCTTCAATTCCCACTGTACACTTCCATGTGCCGTGATACTTTCCAATCGCTCTAGAATGTCACCTGCTCTCCCTCTCCACTGTTGCCATTCTAATTTAGGTGCTGGCTGAAATGGAAAATATGTAATGTTAAAGGCCAATAGTTCTATCTACAATGTAAAATTTAAATGAAAAAATAATTTGCATCATTAGTTTATCATGCTAGAGTTACCAAGATCATCAAAATGGCCCAAAACAAAGACATCTGCTGTTAGGAAATGTGTGCCAGAACTCAACATAATATTGTTTTAAGCCTATAATTACCTGGGATGCTGAATTGATTTTTTTTTATCCTATAATTCGGTGTCTAGCGACTTAAGTATCTGACTGTTAGAGAAAATCCCATTACTGTTTGGCAAATGATTTCAGACTGGATTGATTAGCCATGAAATGAATGCAAGTGCTTTGCACAGTTTAAATATGCACTTAATAGTTTAAATATGAGATGACATTGACAGCTTTCCAAATAGTGCTGATATTCTAATGAGCAATTCACCAGCATCTCTAAGTCAATAGAATCTTTACATATTAACATTGCACCAGCAGGTTTCTTTCCTTTCCATTTCTGTCTCGACTGTATTTTTAAATTCCTCATTGTGACACCTCTCAGCAACAAATGACTACAGCAAATACAAGTTAAACTACATCAAGAGATTACTGGCAATTCTCTTGCTCCCAGGCTCACACCCACTCTTCTTCAATAGTTAGATCCTCCCCACACTGTCCCATTCCCACCTTGGAACTGGGCCCCCTCTTGTTCCACCAGCCTGAGACCTTCAGATCAGCCTCCTAAGCCAGACTCGGTCCACTGCATCTTGATCCCCCTACACCCAGACTCTACCCTCCTGTTCCAGAGCCCACATCTACTCTGCCTAGCTAGTTAGAACTTCTCTGACCTGTCCTCATTCCTGCCTTGGGCTTAGGTCCCCTTCTGCTCACCCTGCCTGAGACCTCTGGACTACCCTGACGAGTACACCTCTCACCACTCATTAAAGAAGCTTCTTTTTACAACAGATGAAGACTATTAGAGAGTTCCACAATTTGTCAGTCACAGAGATTAAGTGTTTGTAAAATGCCCAGCCCTAAGTGACACATCTACAATGGAACCTCTAGACCTAAGGCTCAAGCTACATAGTGGAACAGGGAATAGAGAGAATATTAACGTACCTCTCACCAGCAAACCTTCTTCATACAAAAAAGGTCAATTATCATAGAGAGCCATAACTGGCCAAAATGTAGAGAGTAAGAGGCTGTAAAGTGTGTGTCCCTGAATAGGATTTCTATATTAAACCTCTGCCCACCCAGGGCTCACGGACCATTTCAGAAGAGTGGTGGAAAGATCATAAGAGCCAGAGATGCTGAATGACCACAAGGAAACAGAGTTTTCCGGGCCACTGAGAACCTGCTCACATGAACTTCAGCAATAGTGGCAGCATGCACAAGACCCATGCAGGCTCAAACCAGTCAAAAACTCAGCACAGAACTGGGGAAATGGATAAGGAGCCCCAACCTTAGCTGAGGAACTACTGACAGCTAATCACTGCTGGGTAAGGGAGAACTGGTCTTTTTTAAGGGAGTAATTAATGCTAGATAGATTTATCAGGCTCCAGTAGATGAATTCACACCAAGGGCAATCTGAATATGCAAACCTGACTGGATAGGCCTTAGTATATATGACAGAGTGCAGGAAGCAGTGGGAGGGGCATATAGGGCTCTAAACATGATTAAGATGCTTTGAATGAAACCCGCAAAAATTCAATAAAAATATACATTGTAAAAACTAACTGTAAGGGCTGGAGAGATGGCTCAGCAGTTAAGAGCACCGACTGCTCTTGCAGAGGACCCGGGTTCGATTCCCAGCACCCACATGGTGGCTAAGAACCATCTTTAACTCCAGTTCCAAGGAAATCTGACACCCTCTTCTGACCTCTGCAGCATTGTACAACACGGGTGCACCAAACTACATGCAGACAGTATACTCATACACATAAAAAATAAATAAAAATTTAAAAAATTAACTGTAACTATTCTTTATCAATTTAAATGAGTATTGTTCAGCTGATAACATTTCTGTTCCTTTAAAACAAAGAAAAATAATAAAAGACATGAAGTCTCAGGGGTAGGTAAATTAGGAGTAGAGATGGAGAGGGGGTCTGAATATGATCAAATGAAATTCTCAAAGAATCAATAAAATGTTTTTAAAAGAGATCGCTGACTGTTCTCTCTTTTAATACTTGCTATTAAATAAAGACACATTTAGCTGGAAGGCTAACAAACCCCAGGAGCACCGTACACAATTTGAAGAGAGATGTGAAAAGCCTCAATTGTACATGGATGATAACTATTAAAATGAGAAGTTTCTAAGAATGATTTTGGAGGATCTAATTAAATCATAAATAACAATTACATCTTGAGCTCCTTCCATGGCAACTTGCTGTATTCCATGTCTTTGCATGAGACCTCGGTGACATCCGTCCCCTCCACCTCATAGTCGCTATCCTGCTTACCACTGTCACCACCTCTTCCTTCATACCTGCCAGGTCTTTCCTGAACAGCTCTTCTAGTCTTACCAACTCTGCATTGATCCACAACTGCCAGAGTGATTTATCTTTCTAAAATGTAAATTTGATTTTCTTTCTCTTTTTTGGTCAAGACTTTTCAAGACTCTGTAGTGTGCACATATCAAGTCTAAGCTTTTTCACATTGCGCAAGGCCTTCCTCGACATGACTCTGCCTCACCTTCTATCACTTCAGCTTCTCCTACACAGTCTAACTGTGCCACACATACCTGGCACTGGGCCGTGTCTTCTTGATTCTCCACATGCAGGGCTCACTTCTGGAATTCTTTTTACCTTTTTTTTTTTAATTCCTTTTATCTTTTACAATGTCCTCTGCCTTACTCCAGTGTCAATATGCTGCCCTGTGACTTCCTACTCTGGAAAAATCTTCCAGAACATGTGGAAGCAAAACTAACCATGTCCTCCTTTAAGCTGTGACCCTAGTTTTAACTGTCTCCATTATTGCACTGAATCCTCCTAGATCATGAATGCTTCTTCATGTCTCATTTTCCTTTAGCCTGAGAATTACTTGAAAAATAAAAACCACACCTTGCCTATTTTATCTCTAATACCAATCTAAATATTTAACAATCACGATAAATGTCAGCCATTATTTTTAGCTGTTTCAGATGGTGATCTGAAAGCTTCCTTATTTAATTCCCACAATAATTATAAGATAGGTAATATTAGGCCCATTTTGTATATAAGAAAAGCCAGGCATAGGATAGATGTTCAATAAGAGTTAATGAATGGCATTGCTTTATAAAGGTACTGAGTGATACCATCATTTCTCTTGAGAGCTCTCAGATACTATCATGACGAAAGCTAATGTCCTGGAGTAGGTAAGGTACATTCAGTGATATGAAAAGAGCTATTTTGTTTGGAGAAAGCAACATTATCTGCCATTCTGAAGCTCTGCTGATACAAGACTTCAAGATTATTTTGTTTTTATCTTTGGCTTTCATGTGCTGTCCTGCCTTTGTAAATCACTCCCCCAGTCCCAATCTCTCTGAAGTCTAACCATTATCTCCATGGACAGTTGGTACTAGTCTTGCTTGGGATTTTTTTTTAGTATCAGGCATAGAAATAAGGTAACTAATGCACACACACACACACACACACACACACACAAAAAAAAAAAAAATAGCCACTACTGACAGTTCTTTTTCTCCTTTAATATTAATCTGCTGAAACAGAGCTGAAAGTTATCCTAGGTCGTAATAGATTGCTGTTTCTAGGGAACCACAGCTTCATAATTCTTTGGCTATAGCATCACAGATGAACATATGAAGTTAAAGTAAATTGCTGATGATAAAGATAATTTCCAGAAAACATTTGTATTGTAACAACTCCTCTATGCTTGAGTAGAACTGCACAATCAACAGAGGAAGTAGGGCCTGGATGGAAGAAGAAGGCCTGAAGTACCTGTAATCCAATTAGTAACAGATACAAAGTATGTAAAGTACCTACTCACCACCATGAAGCTGACCTGCCAGTGAAGCAGACAGGTTAACACCTTCCGTTTTTACACTTACTCATCAGAGACACTAACCTAAGATGAAAAAATCACATAAGGCTGAGTTCAGTAACAATCCAATCGTTCCTCCCAAGGGGAATTCATACTTCGTGTGACATAAACAGATGAAGAAGGGAGAAAACAGAAGGAAGAAAAATGAAATAGTTGAACCCAAAGATTTGACCATCTGGTTTGTTATGGGAGAATCATGTCCTCTGTCCTTCATTCTGTCATTGTGAAAGGAACGACAGGAAACATGGCTTTCCAAGGGGAATGAGAGTGTGGCTCTCAGTGATTCTGGGCACATGATTGTGCTGCTTTCTGCTCCTGGCTTCTGGTTAAATTCTTGTCTCATAAACAGAAGCCCTAAGAGAGAGGATCCAATTCATTCCATCAATTACCACGGTTCCTACTGAGCCGTTCCCCCTTGTAGGCCCACAGAATCTGAAGGTACATCCTTGTGATATCTGTACACTTCACTTCTGTTGCATTGCCTTTCCTGGGAAAGATACAGAAGTGCCAATTCACCCCTAGACACACTATCGACAGACCAAAGAAACGATTCCACACAAGGCCAGCAGTGGGCCAGTGAGTTTATTGCCATTACTCAAAGAAGCATGGGTCACTCCAAGGCAGTTGTATCAGTGCAAAAAGCAACAACCCTAGAGTCCCAATTCCAGTCAGATTTCACCTCTTCTATACTCAAGAATCCCCAAACCACGTGCAGCTTGAGTGGGATTATGCACAGAGCAATGGGCCCAGGAGGTAGGGCAGACATGGAGTCAGCTGAAGGTCAGATACCTTTGACCTCTCCTTCTAAGAAGGAATGCTGAGAGGCCTGATCCTATCAGAATCAGCCTCTTGATTTCAATGGCCATGTCATGCCTGGTAAGTAGACTTCCACAACTTCTGGAGTGTTGCGGGGGTCGTAGAGAGGTGGTAGGCAAAGACCACCCTCTCCAGTTTCCTCCCCACTGAAGATATTCACTCTGTTGGCCCGCGACGGAGTGGGGCTGGGGAGAGTAAGTGCACTGCCAAACCTAAAGTAACCACGGCAGGGAGTCGAGTCAGGGTGTTACAGCTCAAGCTCACTTTATTGCAGGTTTACAGGTTTATAAGCCGTGCAGGCTTCCCTACTGGGGTATGTGTCTCTTCCTAATTGGTCCTTTTAGGAGGCTTAATTTACAAGTCCCTAATTGATCCAATCCCTTCCCTTCCTAGCATAGTCCCTAATTATCATGTTAGTACGCGGAAGTAAAGAAGTGAAACTAGCCTTCCTTGCTTGATGGGTGGGGGTGAGTTCGCGAAACTCTAACGCAGGCTTTCTTTTGTCCTTCAGGCCTATCTTCTCGGCTATTCCATGCCATCAGAGTGTCATTCTCCCAACAGCTAGGACCTGAATTTTTCATCAGAGGGCTGCCCTCGGGTAGCATGAAGTCAGCTTTTCCTAGATCCACCAAGAATAGACAGTACCTGAGAGCTAACATCCTCCAGGTTCTCTCTAGCCAATGATTGTCAAGGATGGAACTATCAATGGCCCACTTCCCTCAGGCCTGATGAGATTGTCTGTGATGTCACATGTTTGCAACCACTCTTCCAGAATGAAGAAAAAGTACCTCCTCCAGAACTTCCCTTGACATCCCAGGCTTCTTTGCTTTCTCTCATTCCATCGTCCCCCACTATCTTCCTGTTTTGCGTCTAAGAATACTTTCTACCTTGACTCCTATGACAGCAATAAAGCTCCCCAGAGTTTATTTATAGATTCTCTTCCTAAGAGCACCTACGCAAAAATCTTCATCCTAATACCTGCTTCCAGGGGCCTGACTAGAAAATACCATGCTGTTCCGCCAAGACACTTTTAGACTGTCTTCAAATATATTTTTATTTTTTCTTTTGAGAATTTCAAAATTTTATATGATGTGTTTTTTAATTTTTTTATTGTTATTAAACTTTTCCCATATATCATACATCATTTCTCAATCAAATTTAGAGTCACTTCCCTTCCCCTTCACCCCACCTGAGTTCCTGAACTCTGCCATACATGTCTTGCATCTTTTTCTGAGTCTTTCCAGAGTTTTTTTTCCTAGTACTTTTGTGTTGCTGTTCTCTCTAACTTGTATTGCTTCAATATATATATACATATATATATATAATTATATATATAATTATATATACATAATTATATACATACGTACACATCACCTGAATTGGAGAATTTTTCTTCTTTTTTTTTTTTTCTAAAACATGTCAAATGTTTGAAGGTTCCTCCTTGGCAAGTCCAAAAAACCATCAGTCTTGCCCTTGTGCTCCACACTGGGGTCTTTCCCTCCCATGGTCCCCCAAATGAGGTCCAGTAAGCACGTGTCCTGTGTTAATTTTCCTATACTGGCCTCCAATCATGGAGGGTAGTCTAACAGTGGTGGTCTATTCTCTGACAAGGCTGAGATCCCAGTAGCTGCTCAGTCCACAAGTTAGGTATCTCAGTAGTCCCCTATGATGTGTTTGATCAGATCCTCACCCCTCTAGTCCCTCTCATCCACCTCTCCCCAAAATTTCTCCCAACTCATTTCCCTCCTGACTTTAGGTATACTCTGTATACTTTAAAAATAACCACTGACTCCGGCTGGTGCTCTTGGCATGTGCAGGGGTTCAGGGCCGCCCACTGGAGCATGGGCAATCTACTTAGGGCAGCAACCCCAATCTGCCACTAGCTCCTCAGTGGGGGTGGGGCTTCATGAGCCCCTCCCCTAGCCATGCTGGAATTTTCATTGGATTATTTTAAAGATTTATTTTAAATTCTCCTCTCATTCTCTCTCTCTCTCTCTCTGTATGTGTATGCATGTGTGTGCATGTGTGTGCTTATTTGTACATGCATGTGGAAGCCCACAGAGGTCAGAAGAAGGTGTCAGACATCCAGGAATTAAAGGCAGTTGTAAGCCACCCAACATGGATGCTAAGAGCAGAACTCAGATACTCTACAGCAGCTGCAAGTGCTCTTAACTTCTAAACTGTCCCTCCAACCCAATGAATGGCTTAAGCTCATGCAGGTCTTATGCATGCATCCAAAATCACTGAGTTCATGTGGGCAATAGACCTGTGAAGCCTAGAAAACAATGTCTCACAGCAGTCCTCTGCAAACCCTGGTTCTTACAATCTTTCTACCCCCTCTTCTGTGATGATCCCTGAGCCATATGGAGAGAGGTGTGATAAAAAAATGTCTCATTGGGGCTGAGCACTTGCTCCATAGTCTCCTGTTCTCTGCATCTTGATCAGTTGTAGATCTCTGTGTTAAGCACCATCTACTGCAAAAAGGAGCCTCTTGTACAGCCACTATGGAAAGCAGTGTGGAGAACCCTTAAAAGACTCAAAATGAGACTTCCATTTGACCCAGTCATACCACTCCTGGGTATATACCCACAGGACACAACTTACTGCAAAGATACATGCACAGCTATGTTTATTGCAGCTCTGTTCACAATAGCAAAAAGCTGGAACCAGCCCAGGTGCCCCTCAACTGACGAGTGGATAGAGAAAATGTGGTACATGTATACAATGGAGTTCTATGCAGCAGTAAAGAGGGACAACATCATGAACTTTGCAGGTAAATGGATGGAGCTGGAAGACATTATGTTAAGTGAAGTAACACAGTCCCAGAAAAACAAACGACAAATGGTGTCCCTCATATGTGGATGCTAGTACCAACAACCCAGATATAAATATTTCTCATGGAGAGGGATGCATAGTAAAAGAACAACAACAGAAAGACTGCATCAGAAAATGGACTGAAATGGTGAATTGGGAAGGGGGGATGGGTGGGAGAGGGACACGGATGTATATTCAATCAAGGCATATTTAATTGATGTGAGTTCAGCAAGTACTCAGTTTCACCTAGACACTGTCTACAGGATACATGGTGTTTTAGGACTTAGTAAAAGTAAATATGTGTATATTAAACAACATTGGTTTACAGACTCTGATAAAAACGGTAATGCATCTGAGTTAAATGTAGATATAATTTGCTGTTGTCCACATTTGTTTTACACAAAATCTCTAGAGCAATAACTTTGGGATTGGCACATACAAATGTTCTCTATAATTTCTCTGTTGTACAGTATCACCTTGTAGCATTCTCTTTAAGATGATTTAAAGCAAAAATTAAGTTTGCTTCCCAAGTTAATCATATATAGTCACCCAAAACAACATGGGTGAATTTGATGAAATCTGTGCCTTGATTCCACCCTATAGTTATGTATAATACAACTGTCTTCTGGAGACTCATGGGTTAAAAAAAAAGGGGGGGGGCGGTACAGACAGACATGAAACCTTCTAGTCAAAAACCTTGCAATTCAAATCTTAAAACTAACTATGGGAAAAGATTTGTTTGTTCCAACAGGACAAAATGTCACCAACTTAACGGCTGAGAAAGAAAAGATACAGCTTTGCATTGAGTAGGATGTACCAAAAAGTGGCAACTGAAAGGTTGACCCGTCTGAACACTGAAAGGAAGAAAAGCCTCAGATTGCCATAAACATCGAACCCTTCTGTGGATCCTACATGTAACAACTATCTATAATGAGTCCTAATGAAACTTATACCTTCTAGGTGCAACAAAGGTTTTGATATGACTTTCTTGCCTCCCCCCCCATAGAACAAGGAGAAATATGACGATGATGATGTCATTCTCCAACTGTAAATTGGAGACAACTATTATAGAGGTAATCTCTTATAAAACCGGTAAAAATGCCTTCTTTAATTGACTAATAGACATAAGAACTGTGAAAAGGATTATACTCTGTTCAGAACCAAATATAATACTAAAGTCCTTGGGCTATGCACTTAGGCAAAGTATATTAATGCAGGAGCTCTGACATCAGCAATGGATTGTTCTACCAGGGGGATGTTGGCCAGGGGATCCAAGGCCCCACAAAAGGTAAGGGCTCCTTGCCCCTAAGTTGGGATACCTGCAGGAGGAGAGGCGATAAGACCCTGCTGCCGAAGACCTGACGTTAACATGGGAGGGATGTATTGAGACCGCACATGCAAGGGTACAGATGGCCTCTGGAATGCCAGAGAGTGTTCCCAAAGGCCACTAAACCAATAAAGCAAATACGGGTCTCCCTGAGTCAAGCAAGACTCCACCATCAGCACCAGCTACACTTCACCTGCCTGGAAATACTGTGCAGCAGAGGCAGCCATGTGCCTGTATATCCCAAATCTAATTGGCTGTTGGCTCTCTCCTTGGAGGAATAACCCATGGCTGATGCCACAAGCCTACATCCTCTACAGGTTAGGAGATGTCATAAGCCACAGTAAGACCCTGTTATATTTATCAGGGGGTAAAAATGTAATTCATGAATTAACATATCATCCAAACATATGTGTCTATGCCAAAGTAACCTACCATAACTATTAGTGCTGCTTAAATACCTATATATCTAATTGCTTGTGCTTCATTAGTAGGATCGAAAGGTTACTCCTGAACAAACTGTCAGCCCATGAAAGGAAACAGCCAGAATTGACCAGAATCCAAGTCAACAGCTCCAGAGAGAGAGGACAGTTTTACTTCTCATCCACCTGTGCCCCTTTTCTAAGCCTAGGGAACAATCTGCGGAAGAGGGGGCGTGGTAGAATGTAAAGGCTGCGATTGGGGTGAACGGTGAAACTACAGCGATGTAGTCTGGACACTCATTTGATCAACTTGATTGAACAAACAACCTGTCAACCTCCACTGAATGGTGGGACTGTGGGGGTTTGGGCACAACAGTCTATAGATTGGTTTTGCACGAAGGATGCTTATACTCATGGATTATCACTTATAGCTAAAAAATGAAAAAAAAAAAACCTGAAAGATGCAGGACAGTTATGGCAGAATACATGATCTGGGATGGGGTGGGGGTGGGGGGAAGGGAAAGGGAAATATGCCTGATTTGAATTGGAAAATGATGTACAAAATGCACAAACCATCAATAAAAATTAAATTAAAAAAAAAAAGGAGCCTCTCTGTTGAAGGCTGAGAACTGCACTAATCTATGGGTAAAGAGATAAGTACTCAGAGAGCAGTTTGACAGTATATCCATTTAGCAACATAATAGTAGTAGGTTCTTCCCTAGAGCCTATGACTTACCCATCTATGAATTCTTGCCCCAGTTAACAGTACCAGGTGTGAGTCCTATCTTGCGGAGTGGGCCTTAAATCTAATCAGAAAGTAGTTAGTTATCCCAATAACCTGCATCCCACTATCATACCAATGAGCATATCTTGCCATATTGCTTGTTACTGCAGATCTCAGGGTTCCCAGCTGGGTAAGACCCTTGAGGACTTTTCTCCTTCAGCAGCCTACATAGCACCTCTGGCAGTACGAAAGCTAGCCAGTAGGGAGGAATCTTCCAGGTGAGTCTCAACTTGATGCCTATTATTCTAACTGTCCTGTAGCCAAAGTTTGTGATGTCTTCAGCAACAGGGTCTTTCCATGAAGTCCTGGTGGGCCTCCACACCAACAGAAACAGTCTGTATTGTTTTGAGAATCTCTGAGACCTCTTTGACCTCAAAGGTGGGTATCCCACAGCTGGCACGGGGTTTTTGGTTTGATGACCTATGGCTTCTTGGCAGACCATTATCTCCCACCCTGTGTACTATAACTCCAATTAAAAAAATTTTTTAAGTATTTTGGGGGCTGGAGAGATGGTTCAGTGATTAAGACCACTGACTGCAGAGGACCAGAGTTCTGTTCCCAGCATGCACATGATAATTAATAACCATCCATATCTCCAGTTCCAGGGGATCCAGCACCCACTTCCAACCTCTGTGGGCATTGCATAACGTGGGTACACTTACATACATGCAGACAATATACTCATACACATAAAATAAAAATATTATGTAAAAATTTTATTTATTTATTTTTTTGATTTTTTGAGACGAGGTCTCCCTGTAGCCCCAGCTGGCCTTGAACTCACAGAGATCCGCCTGCCTCTGCCTCCCAAGGGCTAAGATTAAAGGCGTGCACCACCACGCCCAGCCACATGTAAAAAATTTTAAATGCATTTTAGGAAGCTTATAAAATGGTAAGCTTCCATGTGGCTCTTCAAATATCCTCAATGCTAGTTATCCCTCCCCCCCACCTCCTCCTCTCTTCTACCCTCCCAAGCCCCTTTCTACGTGAACCTCTCCCGACCCAGTTATTTCTCTTTCTGCATTCACACCACATTTGTTCTACTATCCCCTCCTCTTAATCCCCTGCCCTATGGCCATTTTCTAGTTTTCTGGCTTTATGGGTACTCCAAGCCAAACACACCAATCTAAAGAACTGATGCACTGGGCATGATGGCGCACACCTTTAATCCCAGCACTGGAGAGGCAGAGGCAGGCGGATCTCTGTGAGTTCAAGACCAGCCTGGTCTATATCTCTATATGTAGCGAGTTCCAGGCCAGCTAGGACTAAAGGGAGATCCTGTCTCAAAAGGACAAAAAGACAAACAAAAACAAAAAGACAAACAAAAACAAAAACAGAATTGATGCTAGGAGAAAATGCTGGCATTTATCTTTTGGGGTCTGGGTTAACTTGCTCAGAATAATCTTTCCCAGTTCTATCCATTCACCTGCAAATTTCATTTTTCTTTACAAATGAACATAATTCCCATGTGTCTATGTGTCACGTTTTCATTATCCATTCATCAGTTCATGGACATCTAGGAAAACTGTCTGTCTTTGACACATGTGCCCATCTGTGATTCAGTCAGCTATGACCAGAGTCATGTGTGCATACCCTTCATCAGGAGCTTTGGCCAAGGGCCATTTTAGAATACAAGAAGCACAAAACAAAAGCCAAAGATCTATCTAGAAAATGCATTCATATTCATTTGAGTAACACTTTCTGGGCATAAAAATTACAAGGTGATAGCAAGTTGGGGCAACAGTTAGGAACCATGCATGTCAAGTTGAAGAACCTACTCTCTGGATCCAGTGTGGAAGTAACAATGTGTCATTTGCTATCACAAAGCAGTACTTTAAAATATGAAAGATATAGACACAAGAAACAATGGGTGAAGTGCCTTCAATAGGGAAAGCAGAAAACATACATACCAACATTCATGTATGCATGTATACCCCCCACAGATATAAAACATACATGCCAATATTCATGTATGCATGTATACCCCCCACAGATATAAAACATACATACCAATATTCATATATGCATGTATACCCCCCACAGATATAAAACATACATACCAATATTCATATATGCATGTATACCCCCCACAGATATAAAACATACATACCAATATTCATATATGCATGTATACCAATATTCATGTATGAATACATACCAACATTCATGTATGCCTGTATACCCCCCACAGATACAAAAGGCTCCAGAAACCAACCCTCCTCACTGAAAGCAATGTGAAAGTTGAACCACATTTAAGAACCTTAACAATATCTCCTTAGTTTCCATTAACTCACAGGGGAGGTCTGACCACCCATGGTGCAAAAATCTACTATAGCTATTTACAAGGTAACAAAGGCATCCATTCATTTAATGTTGCATTCTGTTTTTAGTTTTTGAATTGTTAAGTATCTGCCTTTCATTCTGAAAACTGCATAAAGTAAGCTGGTAAGTGATTTATAGATTAAATTATTTTTCTATAAGAATAAAACACTTTAAATTTAATAGCTACATAACTCACACAGAGATATCATAATATGCTAGTAGCACTATAAAACAGCCAAACACTAAATTAAATTACATAGTATGCAGGTATCTTCAAAGGAATTGAGGTCAGAAACACCCATAGAGATCCTGCCCAAATTCACTGTGGGGAACTCAGTATAGCACAAGTGGTCCAATATAATGCCAGGAAGGAAAAGAGAATCCAGTATTCATAAATGGAACAGGAGAAAGTTTTCATTTTTAACTCTTAATTTTACTGACAATATTCTCTTCCTTACTTAATAGTAATTGTCGGCAAGATGACTCAGTGAGTAGAGATGCTTGCCATCAAGACTGGTGACGTGAGTTCAATCTCCAGGACCCACGTGCTTGAAGAAGAAAACTGACTCCCTGGAGTTGCCCTCTGACCTCCACATGTGTGCTGTACACTCCTACCACACACTAAACAAATACATGTAATGTATTGTGTCAGACAGTGGGGAGAAAAGCATAAGTCTTGTTGCCAGCTATCATGAGAAAACTAAGCATACACATAGTTATGTTCAAAAGAAAACACTGTCGGAAATCCTTACTCTAACTGATAGAATCGAGGCTGTCTCTGTGAAAGAGGTCTCTTTGAACGTCAAGGGAAAATCTGATTTCTAAAAGATAAAGCCAGGAGCAATGGGCTCTTCTTGTAGGGATCACTCTTCTTGTAGGGATCACTCTTCTTGTAGGGATCACTCTTCTTGTAGGGATCACTCTTCTTGTAGGGATCACTCCTCTTCTTGTAGGGATCACTCTTCTTGTAGGGATCACTCTTTTCTTTTTTAACTACAGGTTAAAGTTAATCCATCCAAATCTTAGCATTTCCTCTTTCATTTAATTATTTTAAAAGAGAAGCACACCAGGTGTGGTGGCGCACACCTTTAATCCTAGCACTTGGGAGGCAGAGGCAGGTGGATCTCTGTGAATTAAGGCCAGCCTGATCTACATAGCAAGTTCCCAGGACAGCTGGGACTACAAGGAAACCCTGCCTCAAAAAGACCAAAAAAAAAAAAAAAGAAGCACAAAGCCTGATGATGTTGTGTGGAGTATATATGCATATTTTGGAATAATATAAAATCAAAGGGAACAAAAAAGAGAGAGAGAAAAACCTATTCAAAGAACTGACCAAAACAGTAAACTTGTGCATCGAAAAGGTTATAAAAGACTGAGAAAAAGCTGCAAGACAGGACTTAACATGTATAACAGAATCCATGAGCTCTGGCAGGGGGCAGAGGGGCATGAGGGGTGGGCATGGATGGGGGAATGAGTCTAAATTTGATTAAGAAATGTATGAAATACACTCAATAAAAATTAAAAAGTTAAAAAATGGTGTGATTAATTTCTGAAAAGTTTCTCCAAGCTAGTTTGTCTCCATCACCACTGCTACCATTAAAACTCAGACTTCTATTATTTCCCTAGACCTTTGCAAGCGTTCTGGCTGATTTCTCTATCAGTCTCCAATCAAACTGCTATCACTCTCAAACCAATATTGTCCCTACAAGATTCTTATTATTCCACTCTTTCCACTCAAAAATCTTTAATGAGACTTAAACAATTACCAAACCAGGCACCTATCCCCCAGCAAAGAATTCAGACAGATGCAAAAGATGGCCAGAGTAGAAAAAAGAACAAGACCATGTTCACAAAAGAGTCATTAAAACGCTATCTCGAACATGGTTTTGTTATTTCCATTTCTTACCACATAGCTGAATGTGCTACAGGGGCAATCAAATATAAATGTGTGAAAGAAGCTTTTTAATAATTCTGCATCCCTTCTGCCAGGGAGATGTGAACAAATGTATTCACCCTGATTGGGAACCACAAACAGACCAAAGAGGTGATTCCACTGAAGTCTAGACAGGAAACTAATAATTACATGTGGATTTTTCCACTGATCGGGAACCACAAACAGACCAAAGAGATGATTCCACTGAAGTCTAGATAGGGAACTAATAATTACATGTGGATTTTTCCAGGATCATGAGCAACCTGGAGGGAGTTGCATCACCAAAAAGCCTACCACAACCCAACTGATGACTCATGGGAGCTGCATTCCTGGAGCTCCCTGCACAACTTGAGAGTTTTCTATTCCCCAGGAATTTCTTACTGCTCATATACCCTTGCCAAGGGGCCTCATGGGTCTTGTAAGTTTCCTGAGCTTCCTAGTCTTGGAAGTTTCATCAACTTGCTCAAACATAATAGTCTCCCTTCTCCCTTCAGGAGATAATGTTTCAACACAGAGGAAATTGTTACCCAACAACTTTTACAGGACAATATAAGAGTAATTCTTTTTATAATTAAATTTTCATTTTTGAGAATTTCATACAATTGTATTATATTTTTACATCATTTCTACCACTCTCTTTCCCTTCCTCCAACCCCTCCCACATCTCCCCAACCCTCTCTCAACTTCCAGATCTCTTCTTTAATTATTATTATTACTTGTATGTGCATGTGCGTATGCATGTGTCTGTGTGTGTGTGTGTGTGTGTGTGTGTATAAACAACCTACTGAGTCTGTTCAGTGGTACTAGTACGTACACGTGGGCTGACCATTGGGATTGGGTAACCTATCAGAAAGCTTCTACCTAGAGAAAATTGATTCCACTTCTCTCAGCAGCCATGAATTGCCAGTAGTTCTTCATCTAAAAGTGTGAATCTTGTGAAATTTCCCCCATCTACATTGATGTGTCATCTGGTATTGTCACGGTCTTGATTAGCCAACCATGTCATTGAGATGAGTCATATCAGGAGAACGCTACCTAGCAGCAGGCATCCTGATCCTCTGGCTCTTGCAATCTTTCAGCCCTCTCTGCCACAATGCTCCCTTAGCATTAGGTGTAGGAGTTGCATTTTAGAAACATCAACTGGGGATGGGCACCCCAGGATCACTTATTCTCTGCACTTTTGGCTAGTTGTAACTCTCTGTAATCATCTCCATCTGTTGCAAAAAGAAGCTTCTTAGATGAGGGGTGAGAGTTACATTTTCTGTGGGTTTACAGATAAATTAGGAGAATAATTTTACAATCTTCAAGTGAGGAAGGATTTCTTATCAAAAGGGAAAAATATTCACCATAAAGGGAGAAATATAAACATCCAAATAAATGAAAGCTTTAAATGTTTATGTAATAAGAGAACCATAAAGAGAAAAGGATAGTACTCAAATGTGGAAAATGTATATTTATAATACAGGCAACTTACAGTGGTTTGACATCCAGAACATATGGAGACCCCTTAAACCCCATAAGAAGGGGCTGGGAAGATGGCCTAGTGGTTAAGAGCACCAACTGCTCTTGTAGGGGACCCAGGTTCGATCCCCACCACCCCCATAGCAGCCGAGAGCCGTCTTTAACTCCAGTTCCAGGGGAATCTGATGCCCTCTTCTGACCTCCACAGCATTGCACGACACGGGTGCACAGACCTGCATGCAGACAGTGCATTCATACACATAAAGAATAAATAAAATTAAAAAAAAATATTTTTTAAAAACCCAATAAGAAAAAGACAAATAAGTAGTACATTTTTTAATGGGCAACCTTTAAACAATCAGGTTAAAATTTCATTGACCATCTTTCAGTGATTCAAGGAACAACTTTCTTATTTTCAATCTACAGAAATAATGAGAAATAACAAGTGATTTGATCTATAACTTCATAGATGAATATTCCTCAAATAAAGTTTCTTTTTAAAAGCAGCTAGCTGAGGTGTAGCTGGTGCTGATGGTGGAGTCTTGCTTGACTCAGGGAGACCCATATTTGCTTTATTGGTTTAGTGGCCTTTGGTAACACTCTCTGGCATTCCAGAGGCCATCTGTACACTTGCATGTGTGGTCTCAATACATCCCTCCCATGTTAATGTCAGGTCTTCGGCAGCAGGGTCTTATTGCCTCTCCTCCTGTAGGTATCCCAACTTAGAGGCAAGGAGCCCTTACCTTTTGTGGGGCCTTGGATCCCCTGGCCAACATCCACCTGGTAGAACAATCCATTGCTGATGTCAGAGCTCCTGTATTAATATATTTTGCCTGAGTGCATAGCCCTAGGACTTTAGTATTATATTTGGTTCTGAACAGAGAGTAATCCCTTCCACAGTTCCCATGTCTAGTAGTCAATTAAAGAAAGCAGTTTTACCGGTTTTATAAGAGATTACCTCTACAATAGTTGTCTCCAATTTACAGTTGGGGAGCGACCTCATCATTGTCATATTTCTCCTTGTTCTATGGGTGGGAAGGCAAGGAAGTCTCTCATATCAGAACCTTTGTGGCACCTAGAAGGTAAGTTTCATTAGGACTCATTATAACTAGTTGTTACATGTAGGATCCACAGAGGGGTTCGATGTTTATGGCAATCTGAGGCTTTTCTTCCTTTGAATGTTCAGACGGGTCAGCCTTTCCGTTGCTAGCTTTCAGTTGCCACTATTTGGTACATCCTACTGCAACTGCAAACCTGTATCTTTTCTTTCTCAAGCCGTTGTTGGTTGGGACGTTTGTCCTGCGGAACAGAACAAATCTTTTCCCATCAGTGTAGTTTTAAGATTTCGAATTGGCAGAGCGTTTGACAAGGTTTCAGTGTCTTTCTGTATCCCCCCTCCTCCTTTTTAGCGTATGAGTCTCATGAAGACTCGGCAAAGTACGTCTCCGCAGCAGAGGCAGCCAGTATGCATCGCTTATGATCCCAAATACCTAATTGGCTATTGGCTCTTCCCTTGGAGAAATACCATGGCTGATGCCAGCATTCGCTACAATCCTGCTATCAGTTAGAGTAGAATGTTAAGGCACAGTAAGACCCTGTATATTTAACAGGGGGGAATAATGTAATTCAATGATTAACATATCCAAGCAAATGTGTCCTATCGCTATAAGTAACCTACCAAGAAACTATTCAAGCTGCTCGCTTAAATACCCTATTATAGATCTGAATTGGTTGTTCTTCAATTAGTTAGGTGACGAAAGGTTTTCCTGGACAAACTATCAGCACCATGAAAGGAAACACGCCAGAAATCTGACACAGAGTGTCCAAAGTACCAACAGATCACAGAGAGAGTGGTACTGTTTAGCCTCATCAATCTCGACTTGCTTGCCCCTTTTTTAAGCCTAGTGAACAACCTGCGGAAGAGGGGGCGTGGTTAGAATGTAAGGGCTGCGATTGGGGTGAATGGTGAAACTACAGCAATGTAAGTCTGGACACTCATTTGATCAACTTGATTGAACAAACAAACCTGTCCATGATGGTGGCGGCGTAGAGTGTGTTTGGGCACAACCGCCTGAAGATAAGGTTTTGCATGAAGGATGCTTGTACTCGATGGATTATCACTTATAGCTAAACAATGAAAAAAAAACTGAGAGAAGATGCAGGACAGTTCATGGCAGAATGCATGTCTTGGGATGGGGGTGGGGGTTGGGCCGGGGGGGGGAGGGAAAAGGGAAATAAGCTGAACTGAATTGGAAAAAATGTATGAAATGCACAAAGCATTAATAAACTAATTAAAAAAAAAAGCAGCTAGCTAATAAATAGAGAATATAGAATATCTATACTTTAGGTCATTTATTAGTAGATGATAATATCCACCAATAAAAATGGGAAGAAAATTGAAAAAAAAACCATGTTGGGTTTAACAAAAATGGTGAATTGGGAACAGCACAAAACTGAGTATCGGCTCACAAAGGAGGAAATAATCACAGGATGTTCAACCAATTGTTGGCACAATAAACAAACAGGAAGAGAAATTGGGAGTGCAAGTCATTACAATTCTAGTGAATGACTGGGAATACCCTCTTTAGTATTTGTCATGCACATACCTTAGTATCTAGCTATTTTCTACCCAGCTATATATTCCAGAAAAAGCTTCTGTACACAGGCTCACAATGTCATATGGCTACCAATTTCCTCATATGCTCACCAAATAACTCACCTCTACTGCCTTATTTGATGTGGGCTCCTCCACTCAGCCTTTTGTGGGAGTGAAGGCAATGAAGTGTGCCAGTGTTCTCAGACAGGGCCTCCCTGTAGCCCCAGCTGAACTTGCTATGTAAAGTAGGCTGGCCTTGAACTCATAGAAATCTGCATGCTTCTACCTCCCAAGTGCTGGAATTCAAGACATGTAAAACCTCTCCTGGCCCTGGAAAAGGATTTTCGAACCTTCAAATTTGCCCTTGAACCTCTATTTCAGTTAAGAAAGAAGCTTGCAGAGGCAGGCGGATCTTTGTGAGTTCAAGGCCAGCCTGGTCTACAGAGTGAGCTAAAGGACAGCTGGCGCTACAGGAGACCTGTCCTCAAAAAGACAAAAAAAAAAAAAAAAAAAAAAAAAAAAAAAAAAAAAAAAAAAAAAAAAAAGAAAGAAGCTTTCTGGAAGCTTTCACCGGACTTGTGAGCCATGTAGTCTTTGGAAAATTTGTTACTCTCTATAAATTCCAATCTTTTTATCTGGGTCAGATTATTGAGAACCTCTGTCTGATAGCATGAACACTAATAAAAACATAAAACTTTCTGGATTGCTTACTTTGTGCTAGGCAATTTAAAGCTTATAATAATTGTATGGATTGTGTATTACCTATTATTTTCTAATGAAAAATAAGACTCAAGTCATCTTACCTAACAATGCATTCCGCAATGTTGTACAATAAGCTCAAACCCACATTTATCTGACAGGTTCAACACAGCGAGCACACTGATGGGGGGGAAAAAAAAGAGCAATAAACTTATCATCTAATGAGCAGTCCTATGTAGTTTGTTGTTTCTAAAAACATCATTTTNCCCTACCCCTACCCTACCCCTATCCCTATCCCTATCCCTACCCCTACCCCTATCCCTACCCCTACCCCTACCCCTACCCCTATCCCTAACCCTTACCCTGAGTAAGAATGGGACAGAGGCAGCAGCAACGAATATGCCAGCATGGTGGATCTGAAGAACAACGGGTGCATTTTTTTTTTTAGACAGTATCTCCCTTTAGTCCCAGCTGTACTGGAGCTTGCTCTGTAGACCAGGCTGGCCTTGAACTCACAGAGATCTGCCTGCCTCTGCCTCCCAAGTGCTGGGATTAAAGGTGAACACCACCATGCCCAGCACTAAGGATGGTTCTTAGCCACCATGTGGGTGCTGGGAATCGAACCTGGGTCCTCTGCAAGAGCAGTCAATTCTCTTAACCGTTGAGCCATCTCTCCAGCCCACCAGGTACATTTAAACGATGGTTAAACATTAAGACCTCATTGTCCATTTTTCAAAGATGCTAGGGAACCACTTTCTTATTTTCACACTATAGAAATGATGGGAAAGAACGTGATTTGATCTATAGCATTATAAATGAACATTTCCTAAATGAAGTTTTCTTTTTTAAAAAAGCATCTGGTTAATAAATTAAGAAAATAATAGAATATTTATACTTTAGGTCATTCATCTATACTTTAGATCATTTACTGGTAGAAAATAATATCACCAAAAATGAAGAAAAATTGCATGTATACATGTGGATAGAAAGGCCCAAAACATACAAAATAGTACAAACAAAGCTCTTCCAAGAAAACTGGAAACATACAAACATCCGGTGGATATTTAATAGGACTAAGGAATTACTGTCAATGTTTTTAGGTGAATAATGTATCATGGTTCTATTTCTATGAATCTTTAACATGTGTGTGTGTGTGTGTGTGTGCATTATAACAGAATGAACAAAATAAACAAATAAAGTATGCTCAAGATCTTCCTCTGACTCACAAAAGCGACAATATTAAAAATACTATGAAGAAGGGGTAAAGGTTTGGAGTAAAGAAGGAACTATTTTAGATCATTCACTAGTGTTCTTTCTGTTTTTCTAATGTAGGCACCCAGGGCTATAAACTTCCCTCTTAGGACTGCTTTTAAGGTATCTTATAGGTTTTGTTGTGTTGTATTGTCTTGTCTAACACTACAGCTAAAAGCACTTGAGAGGCAACAACAGATGAACCCTAAATGCAACAGACAGGAAGAAATAACAAAATTCAGAGCAGAAATCAATGAAATAGAAACAAAGAAAACAATACAAAAAATCAATGAAGCCAAAAGTTGGTTCTTTGAAAGAATAAACAAGATAGACAGACCTCTAGCCCAGTTAACAAAAAGAAAGAAGGAACAACTCCAAATCAATACAATCTGTGATGAAAAGGGAAATATCACAACAGACAAGGAAAAGATCAAGAAAATTATATGGGAATATTACAAGAACCTATATTCTACCAAGTTTGAAAACCTAGAGAAATGGATTAATATGTGAAATCCTGGGATCACCAAAGCTCGGCCAAGAAGAGACCAGCAGATTCAAACGACCCATAACATATGAAGAAATAGAGGGTGTAGTAAGAGCCCCTCCCAACTAAAAATAGCCCAGGCCCAGACGGTTTCACAAGCAGAATTCTAATAAAACATTTCAAAAAGACCTACAACCATTATTACTTAAACTGTTTAGAAGTATCACAATCAGAGGGAATTCTCCCAAATTCCTTCTATGAAGCCAACATCAACTCTATTACCAAACCCAGGCAAAGATCCAACTAAAAAGGAGAATTATAGAACCATCTCCCTCATGAACCAGATGGCATAAATTCTAAACAGAATACTGCGCGCAAATCGCATACAGACCCCATCAAGAAGATCATCCAATGACACAAATCTTGAGATTCATACCAGAGATGCAGGGATGGGTTTCAACATACGAAAATTCAAGGTAACATCATCAAACACATAAAGGAATCAAAGAAAAAACCACACCATCATCCTCAATTGATGCAGAAAAAGCCTTCAAACAAATCCAGCATCCCTTTTATGTTAAAAGTCCTAGAGGAATTGGATTGGGTGAGGGAATACATTCCTCAATGTAATCAAAGCCATATACAGGACCCACAGCCAACATCATCTTTAGATAGGTGGTGAAAGTGACGAGAAATCATCCGTTAAAGGTAGGACTCGGAAAGAGGCTGTCCCTTCCCTCTGTGCCCCCGGTTTGTACCATCCCTTCAGGTATAGTGCTTGGAAACACTTGCTAGAGATGCAATAATGCAAGAAAGATGATTAAAGGGAGTAGAGCTAATGTTTTGGAAAAGTAGGAAGAAACTATCCTATTGGTTTGTCTTGGATGTATCATTTATTTTTTACTTTTAAAGGATTTCTATTAATTAACTTCCACTCAGTATATTATCTTCCTAAGAATGGATTAGCAGAGCTTTCGCAAAGTGGCAGGATACAAAATTAACATTAAAAAAGGTCAATGGTTCCTTTCTTTTACACCAACAACAAGCAACTGGAGAAGGAGTACATGGAAATCCTACCATTCATGATTTCATGATAGCCTCAAAAACAAAAGATACCTAGGAACAAACTTAAGCCAAAGGTAGACATACAAAAACCTATCCTACACACAAAATTTTAAACCTCTATTAACAAGAAAAGCAATTTGAAAGAAGCCTCAGAAGATGGAACATTAAACCTCCATGCTCATGAGAATTGCGGAAGACTCTATAACATTTTGGATATAAATGTGGGCCATCATTTACCAAAACTACGTGTAATTAGGGGTTGGATTTAACGCTAAATCCCATAGTCAAAATACGCCTCGAAGAGTGGGTTCTCATCAGGCTGGAATACAAAGATGTTCTTATTCATTTTTTGAATAAATCAAAAGAGATTCCGTCTGAATAGCCAAAAACCCTGAGTGAAAAGAGCCTCACAGGATTAGGGTCCTAGTATCCAGGACTTTCAAAAGGCTAATACTTTTTACAGGGCTTATGTCATGAAAACTAGGCCTGGTCTGGCACAAAGAACAAGACCTAGGTTGGACTCAATGGACAAAACCGATTGAAAATAAGAAAGAGAAAAGAGTGGTCCAGCGTGGGCGTGTGTCGCCTCCAAATTTCCATGCAGCACGTACATAATTTCGAGGCCATCTTTTATATTTTCATACAAGGGGGCCCGAACGAAGCTGCCACAATTGGATAAAGTACAGCATCTCTTCGAGCAAGTGGTGTTTTGGCAACTTGGATTCACACTTGTGGAGAGAAGAAATGGTAACCCCTACCTGTCGACTCTCTGGGTAGGACATTAAGTTCAACTCTCTAGAGGATTTAAGACTCAGAGTGCAACGCTCTCATAAGCTATTTAACTTTTTTTCTGTAATGTGTTGATAGGATTAGTTTAAAAAGTTTGTTGCAAGCAGTTACTTTATTACATTTGACATAGGTCGTAGGAAATACTTTCCTTATATATTCAGTTACATTGTCAGCTGCATGCAAGAATTAAAGTGTCTATCTAATTTTGAATTACAAATTTGTGGATCCTTCTTTTTCTTTCATCAACATCATAAATTGTCTTCTGGTACATTTTCAAAAGAACAATCATGGGAAATTTGTGAAGATAAATCCCACAGAGTTGGAGGAACCCTTCACCACAGATTATCATCTGACAAAGCATTGGATTTCCAGAATATATAAATCTTACTCCAAAAACAAAGAAAACAAATAAAAAAAGACCCACTCAAGTAGAATGGAGCATGAGAATTTGTAACAGAGACTTCACAAGTGAGGGAGTAGAGATGGCTGATTGAACATCACCTCAAGAAGTGTTTCAATCTTTATCACTAATCATTAAGGAAATTGCATAATGAGAACCACTTTAATATATCATTTTACTTACTCCAATAAGACTTGGTAGGATCAAGAATTATCAAATGATACCAAGTGCTGGAGAGGTGTTTTTTGGTGGGGAAAGGGTTGAACACTCATCCACTGCTAGAGGGAATGTGTAAACTTGTGCAGCCACTTATGGAAAACAGTGTGTGCAGAACCCTTGGTAAGACTTGGATATGAATGTTCTGCCACCTTCAATCCCGTCATAACCACTTCCTGGGCATGTACCCTCAAGTGTCACCCCACCACAGAGATACATGCATGGCTCTATGTTTCTTTGCCAGCTTCTTACAATAGCAAAGGTAGTATGGAAACCAACCTAAATGCCCTCGACTGACCGAGTGGAGTATGAAGAAATGTGTACATTCTACCACAAAGATGAGTTTATGCTAGCAGAAAGACGACATCACTGGAGCGGTTGCCAGTTGATGTTAATTTGGCTGGGCTTAAGAGGTCAGTCAATGCTGAGTGAAGTAACACCATCCAGAAAAACAAACTGATGAATGGTATCTTCCTCATCTGTGGGATGCTAGTGCCAATTACCAGTTGTAAGTATTTCTTGTGTATGTCCCCCTGAGCTTTTGTCCAAAAACAGTTGGGCATAATGCATATAGGAAAGGACAACCAACATACAACAATCAACAGAACTAGACTGATCTAAAAGAACTGACTGAAAAGTGAACTTTCTGCTCAAAACAGTCAATTCCCCATGGAAAATATTGAGAAAGAATTAAGAGATGAAAAGAATGTTTGGCAGAATGCCAGATGTTCCTCTGGTGGGTTGTGGGGAATGGGTTGGGAACTTGTTGTGGTGGGGGGGTTGTGGGGTTAGATTTTGTTAAAAATAATAAATAAATAGAATGTAATGTATGTGTGAAAAAGAAAAAAAGAAGGGAACTATTTAAGCAAATAGGCTGGCTTTCTTTCATCAAGACTTGAAAAAGATTCATCACTATGATTATAATTTTGAGAAATAGTATGAGAGAAGGTGATCACCCATATCTTAGCTGTGTCTTTAAGTACTATTTTAGCAATTACCTTTAGCAGCATTGCTTTTTGTCTACCACAGGCAACGCCTTCTTCATGCAAAGATGGACCCGAGTCCTTGCTATGGTTTACATTCAGTTTAGTGTTGTGCTCCAAAGCTTCCTGTGTTGAAAGATTGGTCCTCAATGTGGTGACGTATAAGGTAGGACCTTTAATATGTGAGGCCTATTAGGATATGATTAGATCATTGTAGCTTTGCCCTAAATAAGAGATTCAATTAGTTGATAGTTCTCAAAAGAGGGTTATTAGAAAAGAGCCTCACCCTGGTCTCTCTGGCTTCCTGTTTGCCCAAGTCACCTCTTTTTCATGCATGTGCCATCAACCATGTGACATAGCCAAGGCAGCACATTTCAAAGCCAGGTAGATGATCATATAGTGTGTGTGTGTGTGTGTGTGTGTGTGTGTGTGTGATTCCCCACCCCTGAATGTTTTGATATAGTGACAGAAACCAATTACTATAGCCTTGAAGAGCAAAATGACCCCTTGCTTCATGGAGATATTAATGAGTGAACAAAAGCCAATAAATCATGACATTGGTAAATAGAGTGCTGTCCTAATATCCTTCACAGTGCTAATATTTTTAGTAGGACTCTCACTTCAAAAGTGTTTCTAGGCCAGGCGTGGTGGTGCATGCCTTTAATCCTAGCACTGGGGAGGCAGAGGCAGGTGGATCTTGTTGAGTTCAAGGCCAGCCTGGTTCACACAGTGAGTTCCAGGACAGCTGGGGCTACAGGACCTGTCTCAAAAAGCCAAAAAAAAAAAAAAAAAAAACAAAAAGTATTCTAGGGATATTTTCAAGTTATATTCCAAGCATTTTTAAACTTTTCCTGATCTAAGAGTTTAAACGGTTCTGAACCTTCTTCCTGGGTTATTAGTCATCTGTAGTAGAGGATCGCAATAAATTCTGATTTCCAAAGCTGGAAACTATAACTACCTCTTGTGCTGAAGTTGGGAAAATATTGGTTTTAAACTGTGCTCTCATTCGCTTTTCCATTGCTGCGACAAAACACTGACAGACACCAACTTGGGGAGGAAAGGGTTTATTCAGCTCACATCTCCCAGGTCACAGTTCATCACTGAGGGAGTCCACCATAGGAACTCAGGGCAGAGGCAGGTGGATCTTTGTGAGTTCAAGGCCAGCCTGGTCTACAGAGTGAATTCCAGGACAGCTGGGGCTACAGGGAGACCCTGTCTCGAAAAAGCAAAAAAAAAAGGAACTCAGGGCAGGAACCTGGAGGCAGGAGCTGAAGCATAAGCCATGGAGGAATGCTGCTTACTGGCTTGCTCCCGTGGCCCATGCCCAACCTGCTTTTTTATACTGCACATAACAGCCTGCCCAGGGGTGGCACCACTCATAGTGGGCTGGGCCCTCCCACATTGCTCAACAATCAAAACAATACTCCACAGATGTGGCCACAGGCCAGTCCAATGGAGCCAATTCCCCCTTGAGGCTCCCTCAACCCAGGTGTGTCAAGTTGACACTAAAGCTATCCAGCACAAACTGTAAACCTCATCGTTTTCTCTGAGGAAGAAAGACTCCTGGGATTTGACTATTTACCTTCTTAACTGTTGTGTTCTTTGGGACAGATTTTGACAATGAGCTTAGATAATTATAAGGAAAGGGCTTCCAATTACATAAGTAAAAATCAAACACATAACCCCACTTGCTAGCCCTCACCGAAGCTTTGTGTCTGTCAAAACCCAAAGTTGCCCCTTCATCACATTCCTCCTATGAAGGAAGTGATATGCGCCTCGAAATTGGCTCCTTACTCTCTCAGCATGTATGGTGAAATGTTTCCTGGAGAATTTCTGCCACGCCTGAGATGATGTTCTCCTAGCCAAAGCATGTGACTGATACCTGCAACACACTCATCCCAGTCCCTGCACTCTGAGTCTGTGACCAATCCTCGTGCGCCCAGCTTTACCTTCTGTCCTGCTAGGTAATTAGCATTAAGATGCTTTTGCTGGCATTTTCGGATTCTTCTCAACCCCCTGGAATGCGCATCTGACCTCTGATGTTTCTCCTATCCACAGTGGCTGCTGAGCTCTCTAAGCCTGTTTTCTTCTCTATAAAGCAAAAGGGAAAACAGACTTGAAGATCTCTCTGAGCTCTGTAGTTCTATAATCTCTTGGTGACCCTGCACAGTTAAGCTAGCAAGGGAATAGGTCTACTACATCTGCTCCTTGTTCAGCCTCTTGGGTCAATGTCCTGTAACTATTTTAACAGAGAAATTCTTCATCAGAGAATTCTAGAGTTTAAAACCTATGGAAGGAAGTTTTATTTTTTGTGTGGTTGAATTATATCCTTCTATTTGCCCTTTGAGGTCTTGATTATAGGCCTCAAGAGTTTAGTTGTGACCAGGGGGGGAAAAAAAAAAAAAAAAGCAGAGCTTCATTATCAAGGTGCAGTGCGAATTGTTTAACATTTATTTTTAGACTTATCTAGACCTCCTGGGCCCTCCTACACATGGGACCATCTGTGGACAACATCACTGCTGTAGTGGAGATGCAGCCTACACTGGCTCTCTTGATAAGACAACCCCCCATGTGGTTGGATATGATTCATGTGTAATGTTTATGGTTTGCATCAGTTTTGGATGCTGTCTCAAGGGCCCATTGTTTACTATGTTAAGTCAATATTATGAGGGTCCACTGAAGCTTTAAAAACACACACATACACACACACACACACACACACACACACTAAATGTTTCAATAAAAGAAATTAACTATAGGGAAATAAGAACTTAAAATATGTTAATGAGGCTCCCCAGAAAATATAACTACAAGAAGCCATCCCTGAAAGAAGGGGTGACAGGAGCCAGGGCTGCCCTTGGGAGCTAGAACTCTGAAGATAGGATGACTCAAGAGAAGCTGGGCGTGGCAGGAGCTGCATGGTGGGAACTGGAGCCACAGTAGAAATACTGCTCCTGTCACTCGTGTTACTGTAACAGAAAGGAAAGAAATGTCCTTGCTTCTCCTCCTCAGTACCATCGCTTTTGAGGACTCCCATTGGCTGAAGCTAACCTACAGGCAATAGGCAAGAGAGTCCAGAGGAACTCAGAATAGCCCCTTGGGATTCAAGCAGGGACAGATAGGAGATGGATCTTAGAGAAAAAAGACAAACAACCTGTAGAAGAATGGAGGAAGGAAATACAAATAACTGCTAAACATGGGGAAATATTTTCAACCTCATTAGTAATTAAGGGAATACAATTTATTTTGTTCTTTTTGAGACAGGGTTTCCAGCCCCAGCTGTCCTGGAACTATGTAGTCCAGGCTGTCCTTGAACTCTCAGAGATCTGCCTGTCTCTGCCTCCCAAGTGCTGGGATTAAAGGCATGAGCCACCACACCTGGTCAGGCATACAGTTTTAACACACAAAAAATACTGTTTAAATGACTGTGTTTAACAATTCGAATGCCCATACATAGTGGTGGGAGTGTAAGTTAGAAAACACACCAGCACCATCTGATATGCCAATGCTGAATGTACCTGGGCTCCAACAGTTTCATGTCTGTGAACATAACCTCAGGAAACTGTAGTCAAGCACTCTAGAAGATAGCTACACAGACATTCCCAGAAGCAATATGGAGGACAGCAAACTGCCAAAATGGAAACCACCCAATGTCCACCAACAAGACAAGGGTGACATGTATTTTTTTCTTTTAAAAATTGTATTTTATTTTATATGTATGAGTGAGTGTACTGTCTGCATGTGTGTTAGTGTACCCTGTTGTGCAATGCCCTCAGAGGTCAGAAGAGGGCATTGGATCCCCTGGGACTGGGGTTACAGATAGTTGTTAGCTGATGCCATGTGGGTGCTGGGAATTGAACCTGGGTCCTCTGCAAGAACCTGGGTCCTCTGCAAGAGCAGCCAGTGCTCTTAGCTGCTGAGCCATCTCTCCAGCCCCATGACATGTATTTTATTCTTAAAATGCAACGTTACATTAAAAGGAATGGACTACGGAGCTATATACCATATTAGTCACTTTTCTGTTGCTGTGATAAAACCACCATGACCAAGGGAACTTATAAAAGGAAGAGTTTATTTGAGCTTATGATTGATGGTTCCATGGAATTAGAGTCCATTGTGGAGGGAGGCGTGGTGGCTGGGGCTGGAGCAGAAAGCCAAAGTTCACATCTCGCAATGAGTACAGGAAGTCAAGAGAGAGCCTCTGGAGACTAGCAAGGCTTGTTAAGCTCTCTAAGCCTGCCCCCAGTGACATACTTCCTCCAGCATGGCCACACCTTCTACTACCTCCCCAAACAGCGCCACCAACTGGGGACAAAATGTCTGAATACTTAAAGCCTATGGGGGACATTCTCATTCAAACCACCACATATACCAACATGAATGAATGCTACAGATAGAATTCTGAGCAAACAAAGATAAGCACTAAAAAAAACTCCACCTGATAATTATTCTATTTACATAAGTTTTTAAAACATACTAAATTACATATACTGTTTAAAGGTTGAATCACACATGGGAAAACTGTAAAGAAAAAAAAAAAAGCTGAGGCCAGCAAGACAGTTCAGGAAGTAATGAGAGTTGTTACCAAACCTGACTACCCGAGTTCAATCCCCAGAACCCACGGTAGAGGGAGAGGACCAAGCCCAGGAGCTGTCTTCTGCCCTCCACATGTGCACACCCACACACGCCCAAATAAATTCAAATTCAACTTACAAAAGAAAAAACATTGGCTGGGGTAGAGTTCAGTGGTTGAGCACATGTTGAATATGTGTAAGGCCCTGTGTTCAATTTCCAGCCACTAAAGTAAGAGAAGGACTGATAAGAAATTCAGAGCAGTGGTTGTCTCTGTGTGGGAGTGAGGTGGATATGATCAGAAGAAGCCCATAGCATAGCTACTCTGATTTTAAGCATGGTACATTTTAGATTTAAAAGCATGACTTTAGAACCCCAAAGGGTTCTTTTTTTTCTCCTCCCTAGTTGTTACTAGGAATGATATTTTATCATACTTAATTAAATCTTATCTCACAGACCTATGCAATTCTTCACTGAGATTGCCACCATGGTATCTTCACTTGTGGCTATTAACCTTGGCCCTGTTATCGATCCTCCCTGTGCTTTCTTAGTTTCTACATCTATTAAAGGAAGGCAGTGGGAGTGCCTATTTCATAGGGTGATTACTAAATGAAAGAGTATGTGAGAAAAGTTAGCACCATGGCCTGGCAAGGATCTGCAGATGCCACTCTGGTCCCACCACTGCCTCAGCTTGAAGAGGCCTTCCCACTGTCTCTACCTACTCAACACTATCATCTGAGAACATCCAGCCCAGTGTCTACAGATCCTTCCTCCCACTCAAACCTCATTATCCTCTTTTAACTGCCTAGACTCCTTTCACCTTAGGAGATATCTGCTATGTATTCAATAATTCATACTGCAAACCATGCCAGGTTCTTTGAACATAGAAGTCAATAAAGAAGACACTGTCACTGCCTTCTTAGAGCTGCATTCTGGAGAGGAAGGGGAACGGGAAAAGGAGGGAAGAAGAAGGGAGAGAAGAAGGAGGAAGTGGAGGATAGGAAGGAAGGAGGGAAGGAAAAAGGGAGAGGGAGAGGGAATATACTCCTGGAATCCAGCTGAGCTGGGTTCTGTCAGGAAAAGATGTGGAGCGTCTTAAGAACCTGTCGCAGCCGGGCATGGTGGTGCCTTTAATCCTAGCACTCAGGAGGCAGAGGTAGACAGATCTTTGTGAGTTCAAGGCCAGCCTGGTCTACAGAGTGAGTTCCAGGACAGCTGGGGCTACAGGGAAACCCTGTCTCGAAAAGACCAAAAAAGAAAAGAAAAGAAAAAAGAACCTGTTGCAAAGAAAAGTCAACTAGACCATACAGTCCAGAAATTATATATATATATATATATATATATATAATTTTTTATTTTTATTTTATGTATGAGTGTATAGACTGCATGTATATAAGTGCACTCATGATATGCAATGCCTGTGGGGGTCAGAAGAGGGTGTTGGATCCCCTGGAACTGGAGATATGGATAGTTAGTTGTTAAGCAGCCATGTGGATGCTGAGAACCAGAACCGAACCCAGGTCCTCTACAAGAGCAGCTAGTGCTCTTAACCACTGAGCCATCTCTCCAGCCCCAAAAGATAGATTTCTTAAAGAAAATAACAATGAAGGAGAGGTCTGAAAGATATACTGTTCCCTATTGCCACCACTAACTATCAGTATTAATTGAGGTTTTTGTAACCTAGGTAGAGTATCAGTGTA
Organism: Rhizomys pruinosus; assembly: GCA_009823505.1. Classification (NCBI taxonomy): domain Eukaryota; kingdom Metazoa; phylum Chordata; class Mammalia; order Rodentia; family Spalacidae; genus Rhizomys; species Rhizomys pruinosus. Next base: position 953,779 of record VZQC01007751.1, on the reverse strand, counting down.
CATGTCCCCAAGGAAACAAATTCCATCAGGAATCAATGAGTGAAATGCCAAGTGAGCTGAATGCACGATATTATGCAACTACTTAGAGGGGATAATCCCAGGGGCCCTTAAGAGATAAGATTACAGAAAATGTGAATCTGATCAGAACTTTAGCAAAGGGTAGAAATAAGGCAAGGAGTTAAGCTCCACACACTCTAAACCTGGGTGGACCTGCAAGCCTATAAGGGATTTCAATGCCAGGCTGAGAGACATAGCTACAAGCACACTTTTGCATTTTTTTTAAACCAACACTCTGAATATGAGCCTGAGCAGAGATAAGAAAAGACAAGATGGTAGACAGGTGGTGGCTAGAAACATGGAGTGTCATAGAGGGGAGTTAAAGAGCACTGGTCATATCACAGAGAGACTTGCTTTAATGGATCATCGGCTTCTTCAAAACTCTCATGAAAACCTTGAGACTGTCTCCTCAAAGTAAAAAGTGTTAGGTTCTAATGGTGCAAACCCCTGATAAAAGACAGGCACATGAGGCTTAGTCAGTTCAGGAACATATTTACTTCAGAAATTGCCAGGGCTGACTACCTATTGGCACATGGTAGAGCAGCAGCACCAAGATGGCGACTGAGGCACACCCTTTTATAGTCATGGGTGGAACCTCAGGTACAGGGGAAGGGGTCAGAAGATTGACAGCCTCTGGAGGAAGTGGACATCTGCGACCCTTGGAATTCTGGGAAACCCAGACCTAACATTCTAGCCTTTTGATTATGTTAAGAGAATGGGACTGTTCTCTCTTCTATATCTGCTTCAGAGCTGCGGGGGGATGAAGTCTCGAGGAACAGGTGTCAGGCTGGAGGGTTAGAATCTGGTCTCCCATCTTGGCTGCTCTGGGTGCCTGGTGTTTTTGGTCCAGATCAATAGTGGCCAGTAGTTAGTGGATAGTTTCTCTGCAACTGAAAAGACAAGCTGGTTGAGTCTTATATGAGTATACCAGTGCACGGATTTCACAGTACTAACAGGGGGCCTAGTGGATGCATTAGCAATTGGATGGTCCTTGTCTAGAGTCTCCAGAGGGAGAGAGGAACTGTACCCTATTCTGAGAAATTGGAAAAAAAGTTTTAGTATACAGAGCTCCAGAATGAGAGGCAGCATAACCATGAGAATATAAAAGGTGGGATTTTCTGGCATGGTACAGTAGGTCTCTCACCTATCCAAAACGTATGTTTGTAAAGCAGCATCCAATTCCAGCAGTTCACAACTTCTTTGAACTCTTGGTTCAGAACCCTGTAAACAAATAGCAATGAAAAGAAGTGAATAGAAGGGTCTCATGTCCTCTCCTTTGTCAAAAAGGATAAAAACTGTTGGAACTGAGGTCACTAGAGAAATGACAATTGAGAAACTACAGCATGAGATAATGCAAGCAAGAGCACATATAGGCTAAGGCACCTGTAGGAACTCATGCACTAATTAAACCAAGATATATGAAAGTTTGCTTCAGAACAGGCCCTGTGCTGAATATGGGAGAGATAATGAATAAGGCAGCTACTGCCCCTGAGGAGCTCCACTTTGGGTGGGATCAGAAAGGACACGGAGCAGCAGTTGTCAGTTCTGCTATTCAGAACTTCCTACCATTTTTTCAAGTCCCAGTTGACCTTTCTTGAAGCTTGGTCCCTGTGCATCTTTCCTGGGGTTACTGTGTGTGCCTCATCTCCCTCACAACTTGACAAGCTCTAGAGGGCAGAGATGATCTTTTTTGCATCCAGTCTCATAAAGAACCTGGGTACCCGGATAATTGCTCTCTGTATCCACTAAAAAGACAAGGGCCAGAGCTTGGAGAGGGAACAGACCTAGCTTCCTCTGGGTGGCTGGAATTGAGAAAGTCAACCTAGACACATCCCCAAGGTAACAGACGCCTTTGGGGAACAAAAATGGAGCCCACTTCAAGTATCCATCCTCTACTCAATAAATGGAAATGTAGCTGGGCATGGTGGCGCACGCCTTTAATCCCAGCATAAGGGAGGCAGAGGCAGGTGGATCTTTGTGAGTTCAAGGCCAGTCTGTCTCAACAACAACAAAAAAAAACTAAATAAATAAATAAATAAATAAATAAATAAATAAATAGACATGTAAGCATCTAAGACATTCACATCCAGGCAACTTAGGTCGTTTGGAATTTGGCCTATTCGTGTTATTCATATGTTGGATACAGTGTTATCCAAGGTGGGACTTGAATTTCAGATTCTAAGTGCAGACTTCTACATTTCAACTGGATTATTATTACTATTAAATTATTAAGTAAAGACCTAGGGGCTGGAGAGGTGGCTCAGAGTTTAAGAGCACTGGCTGTTCTTCCAAAGGCCCAGGGTTCGACTCCCAGCACCCACATGGCAGCTAGCAACTACCCTTATCTCCAGTTCCAGGGGATCCGACACCCTCTTCTGACCTCTGCGGCATTGCACGACATGGGTGCACAAACCTACATGCAGGCAGTACATTCACACACATAAAAAAAATCTTTTTTTTTTAAAAAAAAGGAAAGAGCTTACTGGCAAAGATCAAATGATTAAACCCCTTATAAACATTACAGTCACTGAATAGTTGTTAATTTGGGGGGGGGTCTTTTTTGAGACAAGGTCTCCCTGTAGCCCCAGCTGGCCTGAATTTCCCTATGTAGATCAGGCTGGCTGTGAATTCAGAGATCCACCTGCCTCTGCCTCCCAAGTGGTGGGATTAAAGGCGTGTACCAGCACACACGGCATACTTGTTACTTTCAGTAATTGTTCAACAACTGCAAGTCAAACCCCCTTGTGCCGTTACCCCACCTTTGTACTACCAAAATACCCAAGATTTTGCCAAGGAAAGCTGAATTCTTTGGTTTGACCACAGACGCCCCATGCTCAAGTGTACACTTCCTCAATATGGAGTACGAAGACCTGTGTGTTTTTCCAACCCAGCCACGGAATGAAATCATCCCTCACCGCTGTGCCTAGGGACGAGGATAAGTTCCTAAACTGGGGGAGCCCACTCGCCAGGGCAGAGCAGTCCCCAGACGCCTCCCGCATCTCCCCAGCTTTGCTGACGAAGAGGCGGGGCCAAGGCCCCTATGCCCTGTGGTTTTCCTGCCCTTCGCTCACTTCCCGTCGTCTAAAGGTCCCAAGCCCTCGCAGAGGTCTGCAGCGGGTCCAGGTCCGGGGAATCCTTCGCCACTCCAGAGCGCACCTCCATCCTGTCCGCACAGGCACCCCCCGAGCCGCAGATCTGATTGGCCGACGGGGTCGGGGGGCGGGACGTGCGCGCCCCAGAAGTCCTGCGGGAGGCTCAGGGAGACAGGCGGGGCTCAGCCAGAGGAGTGCGGCCGAAGCCTGGGGGCTCGGGATGTGGACCCGCTGGACCACCCCCGGCTGCGCGGCCGGGCTGATGGTGCTGCTGCGGTGCGTCGGGCTCGCTGAGCCCTCCTACGGCTCAGGTAACCCGGGGCCTGGACGAGGCTGCTCTGCGGACTTGCCTCCTCTGGGTCAGGTCTCTGGCTCACCTGGCTCAGGCTTCTAAGGAGCAGATGAGCATCCGGATGGGGAGATCCTGGAGAAGGAGCCCGGCTGTCCCATGGCCCGGGAGGAGGGAGGCGCTGTCAGGCAGGACCGTCTGGTGCGAACGAACACGGGTCCTCCAAGAGGGTCTATGGTCTTTCCTGGTAGGCTCCTTCGCCCCTTGCTAGTCGATGCTTCCCTGGGGCCCACCATCTCCCCCTGAATCCCCTCGAGAGCATTCTCAGCCCTGTCACCCCTTGGTCATCTTTGCTCCTACGTGATAAGAACAAGCTTCCACCCGCACCCCCCAAGGATCCCGAGGATTCTCTGACTACCGTGCGGGTCAAAAAAGAAATCAGATTCAACTAGTCTCCAAAAGTGCAGGTGACACCCTTCCAGCCATCTAGAGCAGTGACCCATTTTTTCTAAGTTGGTTATTACCCCCAGGCTGAGCACCGCACGGATGCGCGCAGGTGTTTGTGGAACTGACGCCCCATGCTCATGTTCTGGGTGGTTGGTGCTAGCCCCCCATTACACACAGCTTCAGAATTATGCTTTTACTTTCTGTTTTTGCCTGGGCAAAAGGTGTGCCAAGAACTTTGTTTCTTGCTTGAACCATGTGATTGGCACTCTGTGGGGCCCCACCCACCCGCTGCTTCTGTTAATCGCCTGTGAGAAGAGGGAAATGATAGTGAAGATGGTTTGAGAAAACATGGAGTGTGGCTCTTACTTTCTTTGCAGCTAAGCTTAGTTGGTGTCTGATGTAGTCTTCAGAGTGATGGGAAGAGGTTTCCAGGAGGCTGGGGTGGGCATCACCCTGTCTTCACCAAAGATCTTCGGTGTGCCCAGTTCTGACTGTCTTCTCGTTGTCTTTTGACCTCTTGTGCTGGGAACCTTCCAAGAAGATATTGATAGTAAAATCTTTCATTCCTCTGAGAATTCAGTTCTGCCTGCCCCATAGTCAAAGGACAGTGACCCTTTTTTCTAATTTGGTTATTAGCACCAAGTCCTGCCCCCCTCCCCGCACGCCCCCTCTCCCCAGGCTGACCACCCCACGCGGATGTGCTCAGTCTCTGTGAAGCTGACACCACGTGCTCGTGCTCTGGGTGGTTAGTGCCAGCACACCATTACACTTAGCTGCGGGATGATGCTTTTACTTTCGTTTATCTCTTGGTTTCCATCTAGGCTGCCTGTTGTTTCCTCCACAAATATCAAGCCTTCCTTACTGATGAGTCTGGGCAGTCACTGTTCTCTCTCACTCACTGGCCCAAGGCTAAGAGCACCAGCCTTGAGTCCATCCCCTCCACTAGGGCCCCACGGGCATTTGTTTCCCTACTTCTTGTTTGTTTGCTTTTAATTTTATTTATTTTTGTATGTATATGAATGTACTGTCTGCATGTAGATCTGTGCACCCATGTCATGCAATGCCTCGGAGGTCAGAAAAGGGCGTCGGATTCCCCTGGAACTGTAGTTAAAGACGGTTCTCAGCCGCCGTGTGGGTGCTGGGGATCGAACCCGGGTCCTCTGCAAGAGCAGTCGGTGCTCCCAACCGCTAGGCCATCTCTCCAGCCCCCTTGTTTCCCTACTTCTAGCAAGCTTCTCTCACCTTCTGACTAGGCTTGTGGGCACATTAAGGAAACACTGGAAAATTGCTCTCTCTCTCTCTCTCTCTCTCTCTCTCTCTCTCTCTCTCTCTCTCTCTCTCTGGTGAATGCATGTGTGGAAGCCAGAAAAGGATGCCCATGTCTGTTTTGTCACACTCTGCTTTATTCTTTTGAGGCAGGGTCTCTCTCTGAACCTGAAGCTCACCATTTGGGCTAGGCTGGCTGGCCAGTGAGTTCCTGGCATCTATTTGCCTGTCTCCACCACCAGCTCTGAAGTTACAAGACTGTGGGGCCATGCCTAGCTTTTTTTTTAATGGGTGCTGGGGATACAAACTCAGATCCCCATGCTTGAGCAGTAAGTGCTGTTACCCAGGAGCCATCTCTCCAGCCCAGCACTGCAGTTTGAACATCCAGCCATTTGGGTAGCTTGTTTGGCAGTGGGTCAGCTTCAGGATGCTAGCTATAGCTTACAGTTTGTCACAAGTATGCAACAAGCTTGGGCTTGGGGTTGGCCACCCAAATTCTGAAGGAGCACCTCTGTGTCCTTGGGGGAATGCCAAGTTTCTACTTTACCTTCTTGCTTCATTGGTAAGCTAACAACTTGAAGTACTGTGGGACCTTGAGACCAGGCCACACAGACCAATCTGGACTACTTGGCTTTTCAGGTGCTTACTATACTGCCATGAACTCAGCTATTTCTTTGAGGCCTGTTTTCTTTTTCTTTAAGAAAAATTTTAATGTATTTTCCTTTTACCTGTATGAGTGTTATGCCTGCACGTGTGTAAGTACACCCATGTTGAGCAATACACACAAAGCACATAAGAGGGCATCAAATTCCCTTGGAACTGATGGTTGTTAGCCACCATGTGGGTGCTGGGATTTGAACCTAGGTCTTCTGCAAGAACAGCCAGTGCTCTTAACCACTGAGGCATCTCTTCAGCCCCACTTTGGAACCTGTTTTTGAATTAACAAACCCAAGCTTCTGACTCTCTTCTATACCCGTACATTCTGTCTACTTGGCAGAGACTACAAAACACTTGGCAAAGTAAGCCGTGAAAGTTCCCTGGAAACCAACTCCATCCTCCCATCTCCTTGCACCATGGCCCTTCTACGAGGGAATGACATGCTCATACCCAGCTCCTCTCCTGGATGTGCTGAGCTCCTTGGCCTAAAACCTACAAAATAAGTCTTTATGATTAGGCAATGCAAAACATTGAAAGGGATAGTTTTCTTTGGTACATGTTAGAATGATAAAAAAATTCATTTTTAATTGATGACAATGTTCTTTAGCCATTTTCAGTTAAATCTCATTAGAGTATATAAAATGAGACATATTTTTAAATGCTCCTTGAGGTGGGTAGGCTTCTTGTCATGTTCCTCTGCCTTTATATTTGTCCAACATGCCTATTTGAAAGAAAACTCCAGGGAAAACCGGTGTAAAGTTGTGAAGTAAGCAGAACACCATACAAAACTATAGCAGGAATCCTGCTGTAGGTCGGGAATAGATCTCAGTGCTAGGGGACTTGCCGAGCCTCCTAAAGGTGCTGGGTTTGATGTACAGCACTAAAAAAAAATCTACTTTAAAATTTGCTTTGTAAGTCAGACATGATGGCACATGCCTTTAATCCCAGCACTCAAGAAGGAAAGTCGGGCATATCTCCGTGAGATAGAAGTCACTCTGGTTTACATAGTGAGTTCCAGTAGCCAGCTGGGGCTACAGAGAGACCCTGTCTCACAAACCAAAACAACAAAATTGCTTTATAATTACCATTTCAAAGTGCAATACATTTCTAAAATTAGTTTGTATGGCCTTATGTAGCATTTTTCCTAATTAAGAAATTATTTTTTAGTTTCCCAGCTTTCCATCGCACTCTAGACCACCATCCCAATAATGTCACAAAACCGAGGCAGACCAAACTACTGCAGGGCATAAAGAATTATATGGAAAATCTATTGTGAGAAAACAAAATTCTCCCTGGCTAATGTATTATGTGTTAATGCTTATACACACATTACATATGAAATCTAATAACAAGTTTCTTAATATTGAAATAAATAATGATAATATATGATGATAATGATAATAATGAAATTAATAATGAATATTTGTGCCAAGAGATCACATTGATGTGTGGTATTGATTTCATACTTAGTTCAAGCACAGGTTTAGTCTGAGGCAATGTCTACATTTAGAAATGTTGTAATTTATTGATACACATGGCAACTCATCCTTGGCTTTACTGTCCCATGCTACTCCACACTTTACCCATAGTCTCCTTCCAACCAGGCTGATAAGTCCACAGATGTCCTGGAAGTACCACAAGTGTAGACAATGAGAAGAAAGTAAAATGTTCTCTCTTCCAAAGAGTATTTATAAAGCAAAACTGTCACCTAACTGCACATACCCTTTATAAATGAAATTAGAATGACCTCCGATGCTTCTAACAGTACAGTAATGTGACCTAACATGTCTATGGACATCTGTTCAAGAAGACCGTGTGATGACTAGCAATGGCCGGTAAAAGCAGGGAAGTTAAGCCACTGTTATGTAGTGGAAGCTCAGGATGTTAGCTCCAGAAGTGGCTTACCTCTACCACACTGATTTCATCTGACATTTAGAGATGTGAGACCCTAGGAGATTAAGTAGCCTCCACAAAGTCTCCCAGAAGCTGGTAGCAGAAGTAGGTCTTCAAGCTAGGAACTCGATACCTTGTTCCAAGGCTCTTCCCACCATAATAGAACTTGGACCCAACCTACTGCACTCTACTTAAGAGCTTGAAAACTTTAGAACTGCAAACTGCAAAAGACGATGAAGCTCCTGCTTGCCCAGGCCATCAGTTTGAGGTCAAGAGTCACAGAGCACTGTCAAGAAAAAAGCAATGAGACTACCAGGTGGATGTTTCTAGAGTGATGGCCACGTGGAACAGATTTCTTTTTTGTGCTGTAACTCGTGATACTTCCTAATGCTTTAGAACATATTTAGAGATGAGAGACTAGTATAGAAAAATGGTAGATCAGGGATTTGAAGGGCTATTAAATACGTGGGAAAATCACATTAGAGAAATTTTCCTTTTCTGCTGTCTATCCTCTCAGCCTATCAAAGGAAGAATGGCAGAGGGGTGTCAAAGAAGAAAGAGTGAGTAACAGACGCTGCTGTACAAACCTACATAGCTGCACCATAATTTGATACAGAGGTCAGAGGACAAACTCAGGTGTTGGGCCTCACTTTACACCTTGTTTGGGATATGGTCTCTTTTTGTTATTTGCCACAACCAATGCCAGTCTAGTGGCCTTGGAGTTACTGAAGATTCTCCTGTCTGTGCCTCTCATCTCCCTGTAAGAGGACCTGAATTTGAATCCCCAGAACTTATATAAAATCTGGACCTGTAAAGCCAGACATGGTGGCTGGTGAATATAATCCCAGCATTCAAGAGAAAGAGGTAGGCAAATCTCTGTGAGATCAAGGCCAGCCTGATCTGCATAATGAATTTCAGGCCACCTAGGGCTACAGGGAGACCCCATCTCAAAAACAAAATGGAAGAAAACAAAAAATCTGGACATTAACATAAGCATCTATAATTGTAGTACAGCAAGTGCTTTTATCCACTGAACCATCTCTCCAGCCTCTAATGTTTTTAAAGTCAAAAATGAAAGCAGAAAATTTCATTAAAGGTCTTCTTTGTTGTTATTTCCCATTGTTTGTCTTGCTGATGATGATATTTAAAACAAAACAAAAAAATTATCAAAAGTTCATTTACATTCAGATAGAAATTTACAGTTATGATTTACATGGAGAAATTTCCTCTCAAGCCTCCTGCCCCAGGCGTGAGAATTTTTAACTCTATAACCTGTCAGCTCTTACTTACAGAGCTAGTCAACCCAGTGACTGTGAAGCAGACATCAAAACGAAAGTACATTTTGGGAACCAAAATTTTCCAAGCTCTTCCGCTGAACTCTGGTTTGTTAATGATGACTGCTTAAGCTTGTTTTAAATAGTTCAGCTTTATACTCATCAACATGACCATCTATGCTATAGGTGTTTTTTTTTTCTATGTAAAAGAAATGACCAAACTGTTTAATTGTGATTTGTTGTAACAATATGATTGAATCCTACTCCTCAAACTTAGGTGTACAAGAAACAGTGCATTACTTTATTTTCAGAATATCAATTAAATTTGATTCTGAGTTCCCATTGCCCCAAGGTGACAGAACTTCGATTTCCAGCTTTCTTGGGGTCTTTCCCAGCTCCTGCCAAGTAAGTGCTGGGGGAACAGTCAGGGAGGTTCCATCTTTAGTCTGTACTTTCTACCAGTTGTTTCTCAGTATCCTGTTGTCCAAATGTTGCATCTTGAATCTGGTGGCTTAGGTCATTTTTGGAGCTGGTGTCTGTCTCCGTTAGGTGATACATGGTGTGTCCCTAGCTAGAGATGCTGCAGTGGAGCCTGCCACAGGCTCGCCACCCTCGGAACCCAGGCCCTCTGTTTCTTCCCATTCTTTTTTACTTTTTATTTTTTGGTCTTTTTGAGACAGGGTCTCTCTGTAGCCCTAGATGGCCTGGATCTCACTCTGTAGACCAGGCTGGACTTGAACTCACAGAGATCCACCTGCCTCCCAAGTGCTGAGATTAAATACAGGTGTCACCATGCCCAGCTTCTTCCCATTCTTTAACCTAGTTCTCCATCCCTGCCTTCTCAGAAGTCTTCCTCATCTCTACCGACATACCTCAATGAGTCAGGTTCAGGGGAAGTGATCTTTTAGTAAATTCTCCTTTTTCATGGCCACAGTAACTTGTGCTAAGGCAGAGCACAGGGACCTGCCTTCCAACTGGTGAAGAAACAAAAGGCATGGAGTGAGAACGGACTGTTGACTCCTCGTGTTATGACCCACCGTGCCCTGGTAGCTAAAACTGTTGAGACACAAGTGTGGTCTCACAAAGGCTCAGGATAGTCTCCTTTCTTTTTTTATGTCTTTCTTTCATTTATTTTTGTTTGTTTTGTTGTTTTGTTCATTGAGATAGGGTCCCTATAGCCCTAGCTAGCCTGGAACTTGCTAAATAGACCTGGCTGACCTTGATCTCACAAAGATCTACCTGCTTCTGCCTCTTCAGTCCTGAGATTAAAGGTGTGTGCCACAACACCTGGCTGATTTATTTATTTTTACTTTCTGTGTATGAGTGTTTTACCTGCACTATTATAAAAGCACCACATGTATGCAATGCCTATAGAAGCTGGAGGAGAGCATCAAATTCCCTGGAACTGGAGTTATGGGTAGTTATTACCCACCATGTCAGTGCTGGGAACTGAACTCAGGTCCTCTGCGAGAGCAACCAGTGCTCTTAACTGCTGAATCATATCCCTAGCCCCAATTCAGGATACCTTTCATTGGCCACTTGTCTAAGTAAAGTGAATACTAAGGAGCTCCTTTATCCTTGTAATTTATGAAAGATCTGCTAATATGCATGAGTACAGCTGTGCTCAGTACATTACACTAGTTAACTCATTCCATCCACATCCACAGTGTGACATATGTACTGCATTACAGATGAGAAGACTGAAGCACAGGTTACATAATTTTCCCTGATGTCATAACTAATTGGTAACATCAGAGGCAAAACATGAGCCCAGTGAGGCTGGCTCCAGAGCCCACACTCTTAGCATACACTGTGGCCATCACCACCTTCCTTCTTGTATTAGACATTAGAGTTCATCAAGCCCCCAGGGGTGAGAACAGTCCAGCCACACTCAGACTCTCCTTAGCAAGCAGGAGTAAGGCACATTTGACTCTGAATTGTAAAATGTCTTCCTCTACTGTCTTGACTTAGGAAATGATCCATTCACCATACTCAATGAAAAGACGGGGAAGTGCATCCAGCCACTGTCTGACTGGATAGTAGCACAGGATTGTGGTGAAAGTTATAATGCGTTATGGAAGTGGGTATCCCAGCACCGGCTCTTTCATCTGCAATCCCAGAAGTGCCTTGGCCTTGATATTACCAAAACCACAGACTCCTTGAGGATGTTCAACTGTGACTCCAACACCATGCTGTGGTGGAAATGTGAGCACTACTCTCTGTACAGTGCTGCCCAGTACAGGCTGGTTCTGAAGGATGGTTATGCCACAGTCAGTACAAATACATCTGATGTCTGGAAGAAGGGAGGCTCCATGGAAAGCCTTTGCAACCAGCCTTACCATGGTGAGTATTAGAGAGATTTTGACCCTCTTGCTGTAGTGCTTGTGAAACTTGGCATTGAACACACACAACTAAGTAAAAGTAAAGTCATATGGTGTTACAGACCATGAGCAGCTACTAAGGGCCATAGTCTTTACCACACATCCCTGTAACAATGATAGATTTGTCTCATGTACTACCCTTTACAGAGGCTGCACGATCTGAGGTCACATGAGCATGTTGTGGTAAACTTGGAATCTGAATTCAGAAACCTAGCATGTTTGCCTCCTATGATGCCATTTTGAATTCTGGGGAAAATGAAATGTCAGGTTGACAGTAAATTCTTCATACAGGCTACAGGCAAGAGATCTAATAATGTTGATCCAATCCTAAGTTAAAGAAAAAGAAAGAAAGAAAGAAAGAAAGAAAGAAAGAAAGAAAGAAAGAAAGAAAGAAAGAAAGGGAAAGAGGGGAAGGGGTTTTTTTGCCTAGAAATTTTAATATAATGGACACACTTTGAAAGTCTCATGTGGATTTTCATATTTTCATCTTTGGCATGGGTATCACATGTTGCTATTTATATTTATGATTCAACATCTTAAGAGTGAACTTTTTCTTGGTAGTTTCCAAAAATAAGCATATGAATATTGTCATGACTTTTGCTCTAGATTGCAGTGGATCTCCAAATTTAAAAAGAGTAAGTCTGGACTAGGGCTATAGCCCATCAGTAGCACTCCTGCCCACTATGTGCAAGGTCCCAAGTTCAATCCCTGGTGCTGGAGTTGGGGGTGGGGGGTAAGTAGCTATGCTTTTTTAACCATTAACTGTAATTAGCTATAAATATAATTATGTCTCTCTACGTTGCTTCAAATGTAGATAGATAAAAGGCAGATAGATGATAGATAGATAGATAGATAGATAGATAGATAGATAGATAGATAGATACATGATAGATAGATAGATGATAGAGATAGAAGATTGATAGACAGCTGATAGATGATAGAAATAGATAATAGATACGGGTAGATGATAGATTGTTTTATCTTATATAGCTTTTCAGAGGTTCTCCTCTTCTTTCAAGCTCATTTAAGGTAAATCTGGTCATACACTCAGGAGAGAACCTTCATTCCCATTCTACCCCATTATCTGTATAATCCTTTCTGCTCAGGGAACCTCCTACTAGTTCCTAATGAAGACTCAAAAATTCTTCCAAGAATGTCTGGTTCTTCTCTTAATGGAGAAGTATTAGTGACACTGAGATGGAGTTTTCTGTTATTCAGTCCATGACTGTTGAGTAGTTAAATTCTTTCTCCTGGCCAGCTTTCTCTGGAACTTAAGAGCTGTCGCTTGGGACTGGGGAGATGGTTCAGTGGGTAAAATGCTTGCAGTGTAAGCTTGAAGACCTAGAGAATCCCTAGTGCTACATAAATATCACGTGGAGTGCCAACCCTCCTTTAATCCCATCTCTTGGGAGTCAGAGGCAGGGAGGAGATCCTTGCCAGTTAGACTAGTCCAATGAAGACCCTGCCTTAATATATAAGGAGAGTGATCAAGAAAGACAACCACTGTCTGGCTTCCACACACACATATACACATATCCATAATCCACATACACACATAGAAACATACACACACAACTTGTTGCTATAACTCAAAGCAGTTCCCTTCTAGATAACCCTTGAGAGCCTGCTTAACTCTTGTGCTGTAAGACTTTCTAACATGACAACTAAGAGAAAACATATAATCTAATAGAATGGCTTCAAAACTGTTTTAACTTGTTGCATTATGTTTGTTCAGAGATCAGAAAGGATCATTTTCTCAGCAGAGCCTAATTTTTTTCCTGCCCTCAATTTTTTGGAGAGTATAGTTGTAATCTTAAACTCCCTCAGTCTCTAAAGTGTGTTCATTTCAGTATAACTTGTTTTCTCTCTCATTTTATGTTCTACTTATGCATTAATAATATACAGGGGTTTCATGTAACTGCCAAAGCAATCAGTGTCACAAAAGAAAAAGGGGTTAAGAACCCACCAGAGCAGTACCCAAGAGAGTAGAACAGAGCTACTAGCACAGCCAGCAGGCAGGATTTTTTCTTTACCTTGCCAAATACAATACTTGAAATGCTAAATTTTTTAAAAAGCCCAGAGTTCTGGATGTACTTGGGGTTTTAATTGCACAGAGGCCAATGCCGAAACTGCCATCCTTCTCTGTTCCTGTCTGGTGACAGGAGCATCCGATTTCTACAAATCAAAAATCTGCAAGTCTCTCTTGAGTTTTCCTCTCCCACCACTCAAATTTTACTAAGTATTAAATCCTGAGAATGCTAGCTTTTCAAACTTACCTGTGTATTCCTAAATTAGGGACTGTTAGCTTAAATTAGGGACCTTTTCTAAGCCTGCTCTCTGTTTTTATAGGGAAAAGGAAAGTAAGATACTAAGTCCCAACAAAGTAAAGTCCAAGTTACCCAGCTTTTAATAGCAAAGCTGGGGATCAAAATCAGTATCCTTTACCCCAAATAAAAGTATCTTTATTTCTCCTTTAACTTTTGCAGCCCCTGAAAATTTTACTTTGACTATATAAACAACTATATATCACAGTGTTTTGGGTTTTCTCATCCTCCAACCTCTGTTCTAGGAATCATCTTTACCTCAGAGAAGGCTTTAATTGTAAAAATTTTATGAATGAACATCTTATGACTAGTACTTGCATATGTATTTAAATCATACACTATCTTGGCCTTACTAACACCTTCACATTATAAATGCTTGGTGACTCATGCAGAGAAACAGACATTTGGAGAACTGGTGATTGAACTATGAACTGTGAGATCTGGGCAACTCCTAGAAGCCTGATAACCTCTTTAACTATTTTGTCACATGTTGATGAAGAAATTAATTTCCCATGTAAGCACCTGATTTCACAAATCTGTGCCTCTAACAGAGTAAGCTGTTGTTTTAAAATGCCAGCACCCTAAATGCACACATTTAGAGAAGATTTTTCTCAAAATAGCTTGTCTTGCTAAGGAAACCCATTAGATTTAAGTATTCCAGCAATAGCAAAAGCTATGTAGGAATAAAACTTTTAGTTAACAGTGAGCATCAGTTAGCTTCCTGCATCCCCCGTAGTGTTGTTTGCTTATCTAACCTCAAAGCACTATGGGACATGGACAGCTTTATAATGACAACCATCTTTGAGCTGTAAGATGTACTTTGAAACCTGAACAAACAGTTAGTTAATGGTTAAACTTTTTCTTGTATGCCAGAGCTTAATCATCCCTGTGGCTCATAGATGAACCACCAAATGTTTCTTTAAGTAGTCCTCAAAAATGGGGATTTCCTAAACAGATTTGACCTCATGGGTTTGTGAATAAATAACAATTGACAGAAATATATCTCAAAGCACTTTACATGGCAGAACTAGAAAGTTTTAGAAGAAAGCCTGATGGTTCTAGCAGTCGCAGTCATTGTGTTATGCTTGGGAACTGTCCTCTTAATATTCTAATAGGGAAGGGAAATTGGTCATATGCTTTGGGGAATTTTTGGTGTGGTCAAATCCAAAACATATGTGATGAACAGGATCTTTCTAAAGAATAGGGGCACCAGGGGCTGGAGAGATGGCCTAGCGGTTAAGAGCACCAACCGCTCTTACAGAGGACCCGGGTTCGATCCCCAGCACCCACATGGCGGCTGAGAGCTGTCTGAAACTCCAATTCCAGGAGAACTCTAGTTCCAGGGGAATCCGAGACCCTCTTCTGACCTCCGCGGCATTGCACGACACGGGTGCACAAACCTGCATGCAGACAGTACATTGATACACATACAGAAATAAATAAAAATTAAAAAAAAAAAAACAAAGAATAGGGGCACCACACTCTAACAGAATTACTTTCTTCAGAACCATTTATGTGACATAGGAAAACAAAATCAATGATCTGTAAAAGAGTGTTTCACAGAAAAGCATCCAGATGACTCTTACTGTGTGCTGTATAATAAATACCTTCCAAACTTAAATTAAGCCTCATACTTGAGTTAGATGAACCCTTGAGAATGATAAAGGATGTAGAATCAAATATTATCTTAAGCACACTTTTAAGTAAATCCATGAGACATTCTGAGGAACTCCAATAGTGCAGTACAGGTTAATGGGATTTGATGAATATGCTCTTACCCTAATGGCTGTTATTTCATCTGACAAAGAATCAGGGTTTTAAGCAAAATGAGGCTATAGAGAAAAAGGGGCAGAAATAGATACATGTTAGCCATTCCATAAAATCGTTATTTCAAGAGAACTATCATTGTAGTAAGTATTGAGCACCCCCTCCTGCATTTCCAGGCATATCCGTATCTGGGGTCATTTTTCAGGCTCTCTCTGGATACCAGCAAGAATTATTAAAATGAAAATCTAGATCTGCTACTTGACTGGCCACCACCTACTCCCATGACTTACTCTGTTAAAGTCAGTTCTTTTTTCATAATCTGAATTACCATGACCTGACTGTCTCCAAGAATCTCCTTGGGAATCCAGCAGCTTTTGTTTACTCAAAAGCCATAGCCTCAGTTCCTTAGTTCTTCTGGGCATCAGTGTCAGATGTCTGTCTTTCTAGATGGTTCCAAAGCCCACACATGTCTTCAGTGGCACCTTTCTCTGCCCCCACACTTACCAGTGAACATGGAGGTGAACTGAATGTCAGTTAAGGTATAATTCTGAAGAAGTATCTTTCTCTGCTACCCGAAGTGGAGTCTGCACCTTCTTGTTCAAGTCATGATCTTTTAGTGTTTCCTCACATTACAGTAAGAAGAAGCCTTGCATGATTGTCTCACCAATATTTGAAGTAAATACTAATATTTTCAGTCTGAATAAGCAGAAACTAAGCTTTCCTATAGGCAGATGGGGGACCCTGGCAGTTAAGTCCAGACCTGAACAGTCAGTATCATGCTCTGAACTTCCAGTACACAGGCCTCTCAAATATTGCAGTCTCATAAGTGAAAACAACACTTCCTTTAAAACAGCTAACCAAACCTGATTGTTCAGCCTGTAACTCTCATCTACTTCCTCCTAACCCACAGAGATGTACACCACAGGGGGGAACTCCTATGGGAGACCTTGTGAATTTCCATTCTTAATTGGCCAGACGTGGTACCATGAATGCGTTCGGGATGGAGACCATCATGGGCTATGGTGTGCTACCACCTTAAATTATGAACATGATCAAAAGTGGGGCATCTGCTTAAAACCAGGTATGTATGGGCTGGTGAACTTCACGGAAAGAAGAGAGTGCCATTTATATGACACAAAAGGGGAGAGAGTTAAAGATGACTCAGAAGTATTTGTGACCACTACACACACACACACACACATACACACACACACACACACACACACATACACGCAATTTTTGAAGCCTATTCAGTCTAATTTATGTCCCCAATTGCCCTTCAGTATGAGTCCATCTACTGGAGCCTGGTTAACCTATTCAGCATCACACTCATAAAGAAAACTGACTTTCCCTGTCCTATCAGTTGCCATAGTTCCTCAGCCAGAGCTGGGGCTCCCTACCTACTTCCCCACCTCTATACTGGACACCACAGGGTAGTTACACATATAAACGCACAGTGCTTGTGAATGTACAACCTGTACAAGCCCAAGCCAGACAAAAACTCAGCATAAATGGGGGAGGTTGGCAAGAAGCCACAGTCCTCTCGGAGGATCTACTGGCAATTGACAGCTACTGGGAGGGGGAGATTCACTTTCCTTTAAGGGTGTGATGTCAGGTAGGTTGACCAGACTCCAAGAGATAGACCCATACCCAAGAGCATTTGGGGAACCACAGATTAGACTCAATAGGCTTTTTACAAAAGAAAAATAGTAGAAGACATGAAGTTGGGGGTGGGAAGGTAGTGGGATGAAGGTGGAGATGAGGGAAATTCTCCAAAAATCAATAATTTAAAAAAAAAAAAAAGAAGAAGAAGAGAACCAGAACAGCTTGTTTCATGGAAGAGGAGGACAGAGTGCAGACACCTTGAAGAGAAAGGGAAAAGGTGTAAGCAGATGAGAAACTGGCTTTAGAAGACAGTGAGAGAAGCAGCTGGGTGATGATAGATTGTAGCATGAATGGAAAGAAGTTCATGAGCCAAACCAGACCATGACAGGTATAAGCAGGTTGAAAACACATACTTATTATGGTGGACACTTAAAGTATGTTTGTAACCTAAAGCTAAAACTGACAGAGAAAAGAGACAAGATATTCTTGGCCCTCTGAGAATTAGTGACAATGTTTGCTCTGCATTCCTGTGCATTGATCAGAGTATGTTTTTAGCTACTTCTTATTAGAAGTAAACTATTCAGAGTGTGCTAAAGAATTCACTCTTTATAAAGGTATGGACTTGATGAAAGTCCATAAAAAGCAGTACTTCTGTCTAGTATATAAGAGACAGTTTCTTTCCAAATAGGTGAGTATCACAAAGGGTCACAGAACCTGACATATGAGAGATGCTTAAGGAATATCACATATGAGTGTGGTAGCTCACACCCTTAATTCTCATGAAGATAAGCCATGATAGTGAGCTGCAGGCCAGCAGAAGCTACAGTATGAGAAGTATGAGAACCCTGTCTCAAAAGACAATTAATGGAAATAAGTTAAAAGAACTTGTAGAAAAGAGAAAAGAAAGAGCTCCCGACCTAAATAAAAATGGTTAGTGATTAAATGGGCCTCTGAGGTGTCAAGTACTGTTCTATTAAACATCTATTAAAAGCCATTTAGTCCCATTGCAACTCCATACAGTAGGATCTGTGATCCTTCCCTCTTTATAGAAGAGCATAGTGAGACACAGGTGGATTACATAACTTGCTTAATATCACAAAGATAATGAATAAATCATCAAGCTAGGATCCAAACCCAGGAAATGCGACTGGGAAGGCTTTTCTCCAAGCAGAAGCTCTACTCTCCTGCCCATAGAATAGCACCTGGCGGTACTAGAAGAGAATCTAAGCTTCAATGGTGGAGTTGGGACCAACTTGAGACAAGAAAGGGCCAGTGATTCCATACTTCACAGTACACCAGGATCAGTTGGAAAGTTTGTTAGAATATAGGTTGTTAGGGCCTCCTCCAGAGATTTTGATTCCGTGGATTCGGGGTGCAGCCCAAGAATTGTTAGTTTAACACCTTCCCAAGTAAAGTTGATGATGCTGGTTCAAGGACCTGTCTTTGAGAATTGCTTTTCTAAGCCCCAGGGTTTTCAACACCTGGGATCTAACTGAAATATTATAAACCCAGTGTTTGTTTCAGCTGTATTTTATATGCAGATTGTGGTTAACCATATAACTGTTTTATAGAACTCTCAATGCAGTCTGGGTGAGAAGTTTCAGATGAGAATTTTCTCAGGCAAGAGGTAGTAACCCAGGTTAATAGAATGACCTGTCAGGGTCAGACCACATATATGTGGAACCTGGTGGAGAGGCCAGTATTCCTGATCCTCACTCTCCAGTGTATTTATCCCCTCTGCTTTGCTGCCTTGACTAAAGTTTGTCTAGGTGCTTCCTGGGGGAGGACATGGTTAAAACATTCATGTTGCTACCAAGGTTGCTTTTTATGGAAGAATTCTGAATTCTCAAACCCGAGGACTGCTAACCATGGATATGGGGTCATACAGCAAGCACACGTCTACCCCGCTGAAAGCTTCTGGATTTACAAAGAGAGGCTTTCATTTGTAATAATGAATATGCCTGAAAATTCTCCTCAACCAGTGTCATGGTCTTTATTGCTGTTTATTTATGCAAAAACATAAAGCTGAGTAACAGGCAAATGTGCCCTCTAGAAGTCACAGAAAAGATTGGTACTCTGATTATAGTCTGCCACAGACACCTGTAGGTCTTTGTCTCCCTCTGTGAAATGAAAACCTTCAACAGTGGATCTCCAAGAGCCTTTTCAGTTATAGGCCATGAGTCCATCTGGTGTGCACCTGGTTATGGGAAGCCCTTTAGAAACCCCTGGATGGAGTCTGGGTCACATGATACAGCCTATAATGGTTTTTCTCTCTCTCTCTGGGACCACAGTGGAAACTCTGAGAGTATGTTTAAACTAGTTGTCTTGAGATCTGTATAACTCATCTAGAATACAGCTGGCTCTTTATTTGAAATACATGTTTCTAGATCTGTAAAGAATATACAGTGGGGCTAGGGAGATGGCTCAATGGGCTAAGAGTGCTTACTGTGCAAACATGAGAAACTGAACTTGAATCCCCAGCACCCATGTTTAATAAAAAAGCCAGGTGTGGCCAATCACACATGCCTACCACTCCAGTGCTGTGGGTGATGGAGACTAGAGGATTGCTGGGCTTGCTGGCTGCCAGACCTGCTCTGGGTTCAGTGAGAGCCTGTCTTAGGAGAATAAGGTAGAGTGACAGAGCAGGACTATACCATGCACACAGAATTTACTGTGCACATTCTATATTGTAGATCCATGTCTTATAGCTATATGTGCATATGTAATATGAATTCTATGACAGTAATTATGTACTCAATCATCTATTAAAATATTAAAGAGAAATTTGAACCAAATTCCAAAATAAGGGAGTTACTGTGCTCTGTACTTTGGCCATTTAAGCACACACACAGTGGCTTTTCTGCAGGCTGTGGACAAACCCTCTTCACCAAGTTCAAAGGAACCTGTTTTCCATTGGCTCGCTGTTGCACACCTATATACACTGAGACTCCCATTTTCAGGAAGAGGACCTGCAGGGACATGGGTGAAAATCTGGCATTGTAGTTGATGGGTGATGGAGGAAACGCAGAAGCTTTAAGTCGCAGGCATTTGGTGTGCACTGACTCATTTCATCAAAGGACCAAAATATGGTCAATGCAGCAGCAGCCTCCATTTCCTAAGAGTATACAAATTGAATTGTGATCTTGTAAGCACTCCAAGTAATAGAAAACATTCTCCCCTTACCTTATGATCATTAATTTATCTTTTTATCAATAGAAAATGGCTGTGATGTTAATTGGGAAAAGAATGAGCAGATTGGAAGTTGCTACCAATTTAATACTCAGACAGCTCTTTCTTGGAAAGAAGCTTATGTTTCCTGTCAGAATCAAGGAGCTGACTTGCTGAGCATCCACAGCACTGCTGAACTGGCATATCTTAGAGGTGGGTTTAACTTGCATGTGGTAGAGAACATTGCTAGCATTGTAAATGTGCTTTCTTCTTCCACATTTCAAACCCAGGCAGGTTCTTTTGTGTAGATCTTTTCTGGCTTCTCTTAAGTTTTAAACCTCACCACTCAAGCGGACAAGGGAAAAAAAGTACTGAATGTAAGCATGTTCCATGTGCTGGAATGTATCCTGTGATAGAAATTAAAGAAAGACTGATGTCTAGAAAACAATTTAGGGTTCAAGATTAAATAACAACCCTAATCCTAATGGAAAGAATGGGGGGTGTGAACATTAAACCCTTCAATATCACAAAGTAGAGAATTCAAGGAAGATAAAGCAGGTGGCTGAGTCATACTAGATGGCCTCCGTAAAAACTCACATTTGAGTGAAGACGGGCAGAACTAGAGGAAAGAGGAGTTTTAAGAACTCTTTTTTCCCCTAAAGTTTCAGGCTTGGTTTTTTTTTTTTTTCCTTCTTTAAATTTTATTTTAACTACATGAAGGGGGAGGGGTATGTGCACATGAGTGCAGGCGCCCTCAGAGGCCAGAAGAGGGAGTTGGGTTCCGTGGAGCTTAAAATTACAGGTAGTTGAGAGCTGCCCAACATGGATGCTGAGAACCGAACTTAGATCCTCTGCAAGAAGAGTGAGCACTCTTAACCACTAAGCCATCTCTCCAGCCCCTTAAGAAATCTTAACGTGAATGAAGAAATTTGTTTTGTTTTATTTGAAAGACAGTAGCGATAATACTTAATATATATATATATATTTTTTTTGGCAAGGGGTCTTTTTGTGACAGGGTTTCCCTGTAGCCCCACCTGGCCTGGAACCTGCTCTGTAGACCAGGCTGGCCTTGAACTCACAAGAGATCCACTGGCTTCTGCCTCCCAAGTGCTGGGATTTAAGGCATGAGCCACCACACCTGGCTAATATTTAAATGTTTAAATTTATATACACTCATACATCTATGGAAACATTATTCTCAAACAACCTTTGAGTTTAACAGTCACCCATTGAGTGAGACTGGGAATGTATTGCCAGAAACAAATGAAAAGGTAACTGCTACATAAGTCCCACGCACTCTAAAAAGGGTTTTCTTTTTACTTTCTGCCAGTCCTGTACCTACTTAGTTTTTTTCTTTTGATTTTTACTGCTACTAAACATGAAATTTAAGGTGACAGATTTGATTTGTTGGTATTTGATCTCAAGGTGTCACAGGGTTGCTAATGCAGATGCAAATCCTGCCTTAGGCCAGGTTTCAGTGGATGCAGACAAGCAGGTAACAATTTAGCACACAAGAAGCCACAGGTGTCTTCCTTTTTTCCCTACACTCACATACTTGTAGGGAATGTCAAGTAGTACAGCCATTATGGAAAACAGTGGAAGGTTCGTCAAAATATTAAAAAATAGAACTATCTAGCAATTCCATTACAAGATACGTAGCCAAAGGAAAGGAAATCAGTAAGTCAAGGAGGTATCTGATTTTCTGTGTTTACTGCAACTCTACTCACAATAACCAACATAAATAATTACCAAGAATCAATGTGAATTCTGCCAACCAATGAAAGAGATGAAGAAAAAAAAGCATACATGTATGATGAAATAGTGTTAAACTATAAAAGAACAAAACCCTATCATTTGTGACAATCTAGACATTATTTTAAGTAAAATAAGCCAGGCACCGAAAGACAAATACCACCAGCTCTCACACATATGTGGAATCTAAAAACTTGGTCT
Organism: Rhizomys pruinosus; assembly: GCA_009823505.1. Classification (NCBI taxonomy): domain Eukaryota; kingdom Metazoa; phylum Chordata; class Mammalia; order Rodentia; family Spalacidae; genus Rhizomys; species Rhizomys pruinosus. The sequence continues at coordinate 931,606 of VZQC01007751.1, read as the reverse complement.
TGTATAAACTGAGAAGGGAAGAGTGGCTACTAAAGACTGAGGAGGAAAGAAGGGTGGGGAGAGTTTGGTCAGTGGGTACTTAGGAGTGGTTGTGGTGTTCTGTTGCACAACAGGGTGACCATAACTGACATTCGTGCATTACATATTTGAAAATAGCTGGAGAGGACTTGAAGTGTTCTCATCTCAAAGAAAATAAATGTTTAAGATGATAAATATGCTAATTCCCTGATTTGATGATTATATAATGTATGTAAATCAAATATCACATTGTGACCCATAAATATGCAGTTACTGTATGCCAATTAAAAACAGACAAAATAAGATAAAAGAATATCTCTACCTTAGTGGACTTGCCCATTTGTTTAGTTTACTGCCAGCATTCATTCCCAATGAGGGCAAAGATAGGAGGGAGAATAGCCTCAAACTGGTCAAAGTCTTGCCTGGGCGATAGTTAGGGAAAACAATCTAGCTCCAGCTATCTCTGCCCTTTATATCTGCCCAACCCACATATTCAGAATGTATACATTTCACATTTATATCAATTAGGAAAATCACTTATTAAGAATATTGTGTTTGGGGCTGGAGAGATGGCCTAGTGGTTAAGAGTGCCAACTGCTCTTACAGAGGACTCGGGTTCAATCCCCAGCACCCACATGGTGGCTGAGAACTGTCTGAAACTCCAATTCGAGGAGAACTCCAGTTCCAGGGGAATCCGAGACCCTCTTCCTACCTCCACGGCATTGCACGACATGGGTGCACAGACCTGCATGCAGACAGTACATTCATACACATAGAGAAAAATAAATTTAAAAAAAGAATATTGTGTTTGCCAACATGGTCAAAAATGTTAAATTCTGTAATGCCAATGAAGTAATCACAAAGAGAACACTAAGTAAAGCAGATCAGATACTTCTGTTCCAAAGATCACATTATGGAAATGTGTACTTGCCTCCTGGTAAGTGCTTGGATTGTTAAGAGCTGTGATTTCTTCCTGCGAGGTAGTATCTGAAAAGCTTTCACACAAGGGAGGAAACTGATCTCCCAGTGGAAAGGAGGGATTTGTCTTCCTTCCACAGTATCCTGTCTTGGTGGTGCTATGGAGAGAAGTGAAAGCAAAAGGGATTCCAAGGGCTGGCAAGAAGGCTCAGCCATTAAAAGCACCAGTTGCTGTTGCAGAGGACCTGGGTTCAATTCCCAGCACCCACATGACAGCCAACAACTGCCTGGGGCATCCAAAGGGACATCCAAAGCCCTCTTCTCACTCCGTGGGCATTGCACAGCACAGGTGCACTTACATGCATGCAGGAAGATAAAGTTTTAATTTTTTTTTTTTAAAGCATCCAGCCAGGAGTGGTGGTGCATGGCTTTAATCCCAGCACTTGGGAGGCAGAGGCAGGCAGACCGTGAATTCAAGGCCAGCCTGGTCTACATAATGAGCTCCAGGCCAGCTGGGACTAAAACTTTTTGACTTTCTCAAAAAAAAAAAAAAAAAAAAAAAAAAAAAAAGCATTCCAAATTAGGGAGTATAGTTAAGTCTGGAGTACCAGAAACATTCTGGGGCTTCTTTAGGAATGCTGAGAAGTCAACTGCTTTTTACCAATGAAGAAAATGTACATTAGATTAAATCTTCAGTTGTATTGCTCGTAGACCCTGCAGCAGTTCATGAGGTAAAAGCAAAGGGTGACTCCAAAGGTCTTCCCAGCATTCTCTTCAAGACTTCTACCCAAACGTCTATCATCCCTTTCCTGAGGACAGCACCCTTGCCATCTACTTCCTCCAGAAAGGTGAAGCAAACCTGAGCTTCTCACCCACACGTGTAAACAAACATACCTGTACCTGGACTTCAGCCCCAGCTTCTCCAGATCTCCTTCCTCCAAGCACTCTGAATCTGCATGAGTTGTTCTCTCACACTTCCATTACTACTAACGCCACACATGTATAAACAAATATACCTGTATCTGGACTTCAGCCCCAGCTTCTCCAGATCTCCTTCCTCCAAGCACTTTGAATCTGCCTGAGTTATTCTCTCACACTTCCATTACTACTAACGCCACACTGACTTTTCTTCATAACCTGTGTAAACTTCCACCATTAATAATATACTTGTTCCTGGGTCCTAAACTCTGCCTCCTTCTTTCTTTAACCAGGCTATTTTGCAGATTCAGAAAACTTCTGTTTTAAGTACTGGGGTTCTAAAGTCTACAATGAGGCAAAGATTATGTACAGTCAAAATTGCTCTTGAAAAGCCCTTATCATAGGAACATGGTTTTCTCTATGGAAACCCTGCAGTTTATACATCCATAAAAAAGAGATATAATACAATAATATATCATACATATTCCCCTGGGAGTAATTAAGAAACAGTTAACAAGTAATTTACAGCTGAAAATATTCCAACAAATTTATATTTTTCTGATTGTATCATTTGTCTTTGATAGACCATGTCATCAATTGCTCTGTCTCTTCTACCTGGCCTTCAGTTAATTTTTCAAATTCTTCCCTCATGCTGTTGATAAAGTCTTGCCAGGTTTCTGTCCTCCTAGACAGTGGTGAAAATTCTTATATTCTCACGTTCTTTCCATTCTTTCTCCAATATGTATGCACCCCTACACATGTGACTGCATCCATGTTTTGTGGCATATTTAGTGACCGGTTTCACTATTGAAATTACACATACATCCCTATCTTCTTCTCTTCTTCTGGTGATGGTTTTGGTTGTAAAATAATAAAACTGGATGATATATCTCTACTGTAGCAGGTGTGTGTGTGTGTGTGTGTGTGTGTGTGTGTGTGTGTGTGTATGTGGTTCCCGCCTAAACACTCTTTGAACTCTAGGGCTATATGAAACAATTCCTGTACATACTTCCAACCCAGTACCAGAAATGTTTTGCCATTTGAAGGATCCATAGCTTGTTCCCTTCAACTAGATTGAACTTTTCACGGGGGCAGGACTTTGTAATTTTAGGTTTTATCTCCCTAAGACCCAGCAAATAATTTGTGCTTTAGAAATCTAACCTATCAGTATGCAATATGATCAGATCTTCAACATTCAGAAACTGCTTTTGATAAGTATTGTAAATCAGTGCCCAGGATTAAAAAAAAATACATAGTGAAACAGCCACTCTGAGAAATCTTCTTATCTCTGAAGAAAGAGAATTGAACAAACTATTTGGAAAGCAGAATTGAATGAATTTATCAGGCTTTGATTTTCTCAAAACAATTGAAGTATTGCTATCAGCATTGCCTACACAGCCCATACTGAGATTGCTACTTCTAGTCAGGGCCTTCTGTTTTTTTTTTTTTTTTTTTTTTTTTTGACTAATAGTAGAAACCTCGTCTGATTTAGATAATTTTGTCACTTTTAAAAGTTATGTGATTCTTGATTCTTACAGAAAAAGAAGACATTGCTAGACTTGTTTGGCTTGGATTAAATCAGCTCTACTCTGCTAGAGGCTGGGAGTGGTCAGATCACAAGCCACTAAAATTTCTCAACTGGGATCCAGGTAAATGCCCCTCCCCAGCCACACCACACAAAGCAAAAGCTTCAAAAAAACAGGAACTTCCCACTCAATCAGAGTTTACAAAAGTTTCAAGTACTAGCTGGGCGTGGTGGCACACGCCTTTAATCCTAGCACTTGGGAGGCAGAGGCAGGCCGATCTTTGTGAGTTCAAGGCCAGCCTGGTCTACAGAGTGAGTTCCAGGACAGCTGGGGCTACAGGGAGACCCTGTCTCGAAAAGACCAAAAAAAAAAGTTTGAAGTACTGTCAATCTTCTGGTTACTTCTCACAATTATTTTCCTAAACCATTCTTTTATTTTTTTTAAGTTTTTTTTTTAATTTATTTTTGTATGTGTATGAATGTACTGTCTGCATGTAAGTTTGTGCACCTGTGTCGTGCAATGCTGCAGAAGTCAGAAGAGGGTGTCGGATTCCCCTGGAACTGGAGTTAAAGATGATTCTCAGCCGCCATGTGGGTGCTGGGGATCGAACCCAGGTCCTCCGAAAGAGCGGTCGGTGCTCTTAACCGCTAGGCCATCTCTCCAGCCCCAAACCATTCTTAACTGTGGTACTATATAAATCAAGTTGAACCCTACCCTGGGCAGCTGAGCACATGTTTTAGATGAGGACAGAATGAACTCCAACACATGACCAGGAACCATTCTACATCCCATAGAGTCTTTTAAGAAATATTTATTATTTTTTTATTTTACGTATATGAATGTTTTGCCTGGATTTATATGAGTACACCCATGTCATGCAATGTCCATGTAGTTCAGAAGAGGGTCCCAGATCCCCTGAAATGGGAGTTATGGATGGTTGTTAGCCACTATGTGGGTGCCAAAAACTGAACTCAGGTCTTCTGCAAGAGCAGTCATTGTTCTTAACTGCTAAGCCATCTCTCTAGCCTAGATCCCATAGAGCCTTCACTACCCATGTTGTGTTTAACCTTCAGCTTATGTTTAGTTCAGAAATCTTTCTTCATCTTCAAATTCTTGGGGTCTTCCCATTATCACACTCTAGTAGTGACAACACAATAACTGTATTTTATTATATTATATAAATACCTCAATGAAAAAAATCCTACTTAGCCAACATGTCTTCACACAAAAGAAAGGACACAGACCTTTTTGAAAAATAAAATCTAGCAAGACCAAACCTAGATACTAAGACTACTTTCAATATAAAAGTATTCTGTACACATATAGGAAAACTGGTTAAATACTAGAAAATGGCACTGTCATTTTCATTAGTTAAATGTTTTTGTTAGTAAACCAATTAATACTCTACTATGTCAATAACTAGACTGTGCTAGGCAAGTGTCCTACCATAGAGCTTCATTCCCAGTCCTTAAATTAATCTTTAATTGAAGGCCTTAAAGGCAGAAACACAAATTAATATTTTTATCATGCTATAAATATTTATTATAGAGGAGCAGATTAAGAGGCTCTGGTCATGGAAACATCTTCAGAACAGAGGCTCCTTTGTTTTTCCATTTCGAATTAGCTTTGAAAGATCAGACTGGCTCCCTCTCTATCTTGTGCTTTAGAAGAAACACATCAGGGCTGGAGAGATGGCCTAGCGGTTGGGAGCGCCGACCGCTCTTGCAGAGGACCCGGGTTCGATCCCCAGCACCCACATGGTGGCCGAGAACCGTCCGAAGCTCCAGTTCCAGGAGAGCTCCGGCTCCAGGGGAATCCGAGACCCTCTTCTGACCTATGCGGCATTGCACGACACAAGTGCACAGACTTGCATGCAGACAGTACATTCATACACATACAGAAATAAATGATATAAAAAAAATTTTTAAAAAAGAAGAAACACATCAGTGTGTTTCTTAAGCACATTGGTACCCACTGAGGTTTTTAACATTTCAATTCAGTTGAAACTTTTTTTTTTTAATTTCTGTATGTGTGTGAATGTACTGTCTGCATGTAGGTTTGTGCACCCGTGTCGTGCAATGCCACGGAGGTCAGAAGATGGCGTCGGATTCCCCTGGAACTAGAGTTCTCCTGGAATTGGAGTGTCAGACGGTTCTCGGCCGCCATGTGGGTGCTGGGGATCGAACCTGGGTCCTCTGTAAGAGCGGTCGGCGCTCTTAACAGCTAGGCCATCTCTCCAGCCCCTAGTTGAAACTTTGAACTACATTGTAAGTTCCCTTAAACAGAATATGAACTCTTTTTTTTTTTTTTTTCGTATTTTTGAGACAGGGTCTCCCTTTAGTCCCAGCTGGCCTGGAGCTCACTCTGTAGACCAGGCTGGCTTTGAACTCACAGAGATCTGCCTGCCTCTGCCTCCCAAGTGCTGGGATTAAAGCCATGCACCACCACGCCTGGCTTTGAATATGAACTTTTTTAGCCATCACTCTGGCCTTACCCTATTTCTTCTTCGACTTTGAAAATTCTTCTTTCTAAGATACACCTAGTGCATCTATGGTAGGTGGATCAAGCTGTGCAAGAATGGATACTGAGTCAGGCTTATGGCAGAGCATTTCCTGTGAAGCTCAACTGCCCTACATCTGCAAGAAGCCATTAAACGATACGGTGGAGTTCACAGGTACCTTCCTATCTTCCTTGTACAAAGAAATCTTAAGAGAAAAGTTTTATGAAGTAAAGTAAATGCATTCCAGATGACCTATTTTTACCTTTCCTTCACCCAATACTGTCAATGTTTTTACTCGTGTGTGTGTGTGTGTGTGTGTGTGCGTGTGTGTGTGTGTGTGTGTGTGTGTGTGGCCAGAGGACAACCTTGACTGTCTTCCTCAGGAATGTCATCAACCTCTTTGAGATGGGTTTCTACTGACTGAAGCTCACAGGTTAGGCTAGACTAGTGGACAGTAGACCCAGGGACCCTCCTGTCTCTGCCCTCCAACACTGAGACTACAGGCATGCACCACCATGACATTTTTACATGGGATCTTCAAACTCGGGTCCTCACTTTACCAACTGAGCTATCCCTCTACCCCGACCCTTTGGTTAGACACTGTCAATGAAATGTCAATAAATCTTTGGTTTAGGCAATGTAGAACATCAAGTAAAAATCCGTATGGGCCTATAAAATGACGAAGACATTCTGACCACTACTGGCTCCTTTTTCTTCTACTGTAGTGGTTGTCAAAACATGGTACCCAGACCACATACATCAGCATCACCATTAGATATGGTACCCAGGCCTACCCAGAGCGCTTCTTAAAACACAGATACCAGGCCCCCACCCCTCTAGTTTCTGATTCTGTAGATCTGAGGTATGCCCTGTAAATCTGCCCTTCTTTTTAGAGTTTTCCAGTGTATTTGTATGTGTGAGTTCACACCTTGGTGAGTACCCAGACTACATGCATCAGCATCACCTCTGCCCATTAGACATGCAAATTCCCACTTAAGTGTGACGACCTTAGTTCAGGACCCCAGAACACACATCAGGCTGGATCTGATAGCATGTATCTATAATCCCAGGGTTCCTATGGTGAGATGGGAGGCCAAGATCCCCAGATGCAAGATCCCCAGAAGCCTGCAGGACAGATAGCTTGGTGTACACAGTGGTGAGCTATAAGAATCCCAGTCTCGGGCTGGAGAGATGGCCTAGCGGTTAAGAGTGCAAACTGCTCTTACAGAGGACCCGGGTTCGATCCCTAGCACCCACATGGCGGCCGAGAACCGTCTGCAATTCCAATTCCAGGAGAACTCCAGTTCCAGGGAAATCCGAAACCCTCTTCTGACCTCTGCGGCATTGCACGACACCGGTGCACAAACTTGCATGCAGACAGTACATCATACACATACAGAAATAAAAAAAAAAAAAAAAAAGAATCCCAGTCTCTAATAGTGTGGAAGGTCAGAGGTTGTCCTCTCACCTCCACATCTGTGCTGTTGGCATATGCATGCCTGAACTCACACACATGAGCACACATACACGTAAACAAAGATCTACACCTCAGATCTACAGTCAGGAAATGGAGGGGTGAGGGGTCTGGAGTCTGTGTTTTTTTTTTTTTTTTTTTTTTTNGTGCAATGCCGCGGAGGTCAGAAGAGGGTGTCAGATTCCCCTGGAACTGGAGTTCTCCTGGAATTGGAGTTTCAGACGGTTCTCGGCCGCCATGTGGGTGCTGGGGATCGAACCCGGGTCCTCTGCAAGAGCAGTCGGCGCTCTTAACCGCTAGGCTATCTCTCCAGCCCCCTGGAGTCTGTGTTTTAAAAAGCTCTCTGGGTAGGCTTGATGCATGCTCAAGTCACATAGCTACTGCTGTAAGGACAGATGTAATGTATTGCACCCTTAGTAAGTTAAAGCTATGACTGCAGGAGTGTTCTCATATTTTCCTACCCCTGCCCTGTAGAACCAGGCTGCCTTCTGTCCTCCTATTCCAGGCTGGTCTTTTAGGACTTTGTAGTGAAAAATATCAGGTAAGAAGATGAGACATACAGGACTAATTATGTACCAGGAGCAGTTTTCCAGAGAGTTTGGAAGTGAAAAATATGCCAGAGCAGATGAAGTATTTGAGGAGCAGAGATTTGGGGAATATTTGAAAGAATGGAACAGTCTCAGGACTGTCAATCTGCACTGAATGAGAAACACTAAGAATCAAAACTGGGAAAAGAGAAAGTTATTTAAAATGCCCTGCTTCCAGGAATTATGAGGAAGAGGAAAAAGCAGCCAGATTTGTGCATGCGTATGTGTGTGTGTGTGTGTGTGTGTGTGCACATGTGTGTGTTGCATACACGTGAATGTAGAGATTTATGCTCCCAAACCTATGGTGGAGGCCTGAGCAAGATATTAGTGGTCTTCCTCTATTTCTGTCTGCCTTGATACCAGGCTTCTCACTAAACCAGAAGCTCTACTTTAGCCAGAGCTGGCCAGAGATGGAATCTACCATCTCTGCCCCTCAGTGCTGGGGTTTCAGGTTGATGGCCAAGCCCAGCTTTTTACATGAGTGCTGGGAAGAATTCAGGTTGCCCCACTTACAGAGCAAGTGCTCTTCTCCACTGGGTCATCTTTACAGTCCCCAAACTTTTTATCCAAAAAGGAACATAGTACAATTAGATAATAAATAAATAGAATAAAGAACATAGAGAAACATTCTAAGATAATAGGGAGATATGACATTTATCTTCCAAGTTAGTGCAAACTAAGTTGTAATCCATGCAACCAAAAACACGATGGAGAAGCTGGCACAAGTGAAAATGAACAAGAACTGATGATAGATGAAGCAAATATCTCAAAGTAGCAAATTATTAAGTAAATCATGATGTTTCCACAAGATTGAATAATATGCATCTATTATAACTGTGCCAGCAGGAGAACACAAAGAGAAGAACAAAATGATATGCCTACTTAGCATTTTAATTTTGTAAAAATATATATTCATGGAACACAAAGACCAGAATATGGAAATGATTGTTCTAAGTTCAATTACATGTGATCTCTCTCTGTTCCTTGGCCATAATTGAAATACCTAAAAGTAATAATGCTATTTACAGCCTTAGTTAATTGAGTTATCTTGCAGAGACTAACGGAACCTGAATTTTATCCTTTAGTTAAGAAACAAAAACCTCTTCACATGTTTGTGTGTGTTCGTAACAAATGTTTACTGATGGCAAATGTGCCAAGAGGGGCTGAATCATTGAAATCAGATTAACAAACTACTTCTAGTTTGGCGCAGGAGAGTTACTAATCTGAAAAGTTAGACCTTCCCTTGGAGTTTCATCACAGTCCAAACTAAGACCCACTAGTCTCTCCGGGGAATTAAAACAGTCTAAAGACTCCCTTTCCCCTCCCTCCATTGCTGCCCTCTTTTGCATAACTAATAAACAAATACTATCCTCTGTTCCTTAAATCTCCACCCATCCTTTATTCAACAGCAAGCATTAATACACATCCCCTTGTTAAACTGATCACACAAGGAAAGAAGACTTGACCTCCTACTAATCCCAGTGCAGAAACAGGAGGGAAACCTTCCAAGTCCCAGTCCCAGGTGAACTGTCAGCATCTGGCTTACACCACGCCAGTCTTCTATTAAGACTAAAGGTATTCCCTTCCCTGACAGCATCTGTGCCCCTTCAATAGTCTTGTCCAGCCACCTAACAGATGTGTATTACAGTGAGGACACATCCTATCTGAATCTCTGAAGGAATTCTTGTCATGCTAGGTATACATTAGGCACAGTATAAAGTCATGTCGCTCTACTATCTACTATCACATCTCCCAGTTTTCCAGAAGGTTTGTGATTCAAGAAAGAAAAATTTACAGTGATGTTGATTCAGAATAAGTCTATCTTTACTGGAATATAAATTGCTGCTTTTCTCCCAGATGTTTGGACGTATTCGGATACCCACTGTGATGCAGGCTGGCTGCCAAATAATGGATTTTGCTATCTGCTTCCAAATGAAAGTGGCTCCTGGGAGGAGGTGAATTTGAAATGCAAAGCCTTCGGTGGTAATCTCATCAGCATTCATTCCTTAGCAGATGTGGAGGTGGTTGTCACGAAGCTCCACAGGGAGAGTGAGTTGTTTTTAAACATCATGTTTTAGAAGTTTAAAACATTTCAAAGTATCCCTATTTCAGACTCTTAGTGGGAATGAAAAGCTTATAGTCTCTTCTTGTGGATCTGTACTGTCCTTAGAGTTCTGTCGCCTACACTGTCCCATACAGTAGCTTCTGACCACATATGGCTTTTGAACTCTTGAAATGTAGTCAGGGAAAATGAGGAGCTGAATTATTACTTTTGTTGAATTTTCATTTCTTTGCATTACAATTTAGTCACTTATGCACTATGGTCACTATTTTAATAGTGCAAGCACTGGTCAAAGAATCTCCCTCTGCCCATAATTACTCTAAATCCTGTTTAAGTTCTTTCAAAAACTTTGGATGATTATTTCACTTCTGTAATTATTAAACATACTCGATTCCTTATGTTGTACCTCCTTCCTAGATTCTTTTTTTTTTTTTAATTAGTTTTTATTGATGCTTTGTGCATTTCATACATTTTTCCAATTCAGTTCAGGCTTATTTCCCTTTCCCTCCCCCCCACCCCCACCCCATCCCAGATCATGCATTCTGCCATAACTGTCCTGCATCTTTCTCTCAGTTTTTTTTTTCATTTTTAGCTATAAGTGATAATCCATGAGTACAAGNGCCTTTCAGCCAGGATGGCTCTTCAGAGCCCCAGCTTTCCAGCCTCTACTCTGGTTTTGTGTGACCTGCAGCCCTACCTGCTGACCCAGAGACTTGGGGATGGAACCTCCCTGCTCTTCTGAGCATTTTTTACTTATTTTATTTTTTATTTTTTTTATGTGTATGAGTGTACTGTCTGCATGTAGGTTTGTGCACCCGTGTCGTGCAATGCCGTGGAGGTCAGAAGAGGGTGTCGGATTCCCCTGGAACTGGAGTTCTCCTGGAATTGGAGTTTCAGACGGTTCTCGGCCGCCATGTGGGTGCTGGGGATCGAACCTGGGTTCTCTGTAAGAGCGGTCGGCGCTCTTAACCGCTAGGCCATCTCTCCAGCCCCAAGATATCCACTTTCTAACTAGGATGTCTAAGGTTATATTTATATTTTAATTAATACCCATAAAGCAGGGCTCATGTGCAGTAGATGGGAGGAACACCTAGCCAACAGCTCCTCAGAAGGCTGTTCTTCCTATGCATTTTACCTTCAGGAGTAACATTAAAAGCCTTTGAAAAGGAAACTAATAAAACATTTTTCTTTCAGATGTCCAGGAAGAAATATGGACAGGCCTTATGAATACAAATACCCCTACTTTGTTCCAGTGGTCAGATGGTACGGAAGTCACTCTAACATACTGGAATGAGAATGAGCCAAACGTTCCCTACAATAAGACTCCCAACTGTGTTTCCTATTTAGGAAAGGTAGGACACCTCCTGCAGTTTCTTTATAGTCTTTTTGTTATAGTTTATAATAATATCGATGTTATGTTAGGTATGGTATTTGTGTGCAAGCTGAGAATGAAAAAGTAAAAGTCCTGTGTGTTGCCTTTCTGACAGTTACTGAATAAAAGGTAAATAAAAACAATTGCCAAGGTCTGCTTTCTGAGAGCATCTGCTGTGATCTGAAACAGATATGCAGACTCTTTAGATTCAGATTCTTGGGCCAAACTGGCTTTAACATCCTGCTTTCTTTCTGGGTCAGGGCATCCATCAGCCTGTCTGCTGTGTGATTGATATTTGGCAAGTAGCCACAGTTTAACCTGTAAAGTCTCATCTTTTCATGCTCATATTAAGTTTTGAATTAATCATAAATTTAAGGATTAAGCAAGCGTGCTTTTTAATATTTCAACTTTAAATAAAAATTTTTAAATATTTTTAGATATTTTAATTTTTTAATTTAAAAACTTGGGTTGTTTCTTCAAAAATAACATCTAAACGTTTATTGAACATACTTTAGTTAAGAGCCTAAAATAAGCTATATTTTGAGCAGAAGGACTTAATCACGCCTATATTTTGTTTGTATCACCTTCTGTGGACAGTTGTCTCTAACTGGTAATCGGAATGACTGTCACCCAGACATCTAGAGAGACTTTAAGTGGAAGCAACAAATGGTGTACATATTTAGAAGCTTTTCAATAGTGAAGATGTGTTTTAGAAGGTGTCACATTTCACAGTCTACTTTGAAAGCCAAGATGTTCTCAGAGGAGCATCCAAAGCTGAAGTGAGCTCCATAGTAAAGAGTAAACTGAGGCATACCTAAATAACATCCAGAGCTCAAAGTTGACCCTCATTACAATCAAGTAATTAAAGTTTAATTTTTAAGAAAATGAAGCAATGTAGTCTAAAATTAATTTTATAAAGCATATTTAAAAGAAACCACTTTGAAGTCTTGGCTGAAGTAAAACTGAAAGAAACTTTTGACTCTAGAATTCTTTTTCTTGGCCTTTTTTGACACAAGGTCTCCCTATAGCCCCAGCTATCCTGGAACTCACTATGTAGACCAGGCTGGCCTTGAACCCACAGAGATCCACCTGCTTCTGCTTCTCTAATGCTGGGATTAAAGGCGTGTGCCACCATGCCTGACTGAATCTAGAATTCTTGAAGAGTAGCTTTTGGAACTACCATCATCCTTGTTACACATGACAAAGAGATTAGCAGGTGTGCCTAAAATTTTTTTAACTTCTGAACAAACTTTAACCAGGCCACAGGGAAGAAGAGCAGAATCCTGGTAACTATGGGATGCACTCTTACCTCTTCAAATTCTTGACCAAATGTCCTTTGGTGGTTTTATTGTTATGCTTGTAAGAAAATGAAGTTTATGTGCACTGTGGCCTGGAGGTGATCTTGAAACAGTAGGCTGTGAGCCAGCACTTTCTCCCTGACCCATAGTCATGGTGATTCATATCTACATATTTGCAAAGTAATTTCCTTGGTAAGGATATATTTTTCTTTCTTCTTTAAAAGCTAGGTCAGTGGAAAGTCCAGTCCTGTGAAAAGAAACTCGGATATGTATGTAAGAAGGAGGGAATAAAAATGAATAATACAGGATCTGATAAGCTGTGTCCTCCAGAAGAGGTATGTAAAATCCCTCTATGAAAATTATACCTCCTTTGTTAAAGATGGTATTTGGAACTTAAACAATTCAGAGTTGGAAAGTAAAAGAAATTACCAGTTTCTGTTCATTTATATGCTAGCAAGCACAAAGGAAAAGAAGCATAGCATATGGGTACTCTTACAAAAAGAAAAGACTAACCTACTCATGAATTTCTAGAAATATGTCAACTATTACTATCCTCACTGTGGATAGTCTTATTTCCTCCAGTGACAGTGTTCCTATTGGAAAATAATTCAACCAACAACTGTAATACTCTTACGGTGAGTCAGGCACAATGGGCAAAGAAAATTAAGTCACATTTCTGTTATTCAGAGGTAATCAGGAAGCCACATCCCAGCCACATCAAATGCATGATTCACTCATGTCCTCACTTTCCACAAATTATAAAAAATTATCCATATAGTTGCATGGCAGAGGTGGAGGATATCACTAGGTCTTAATGTGTAATAATATTTCTCTTCTGATTTAGGGCTGGAAGAGACATGGAGAAGCCTGTTACAAGATTTACAAGGATGAGGTCCCTTTTGGAACAACCTGCAATCTGACCATCACTGGCAGGTATGCTATCAGTAGATATGGACTAGGAAACTTCTGAGTTTACCCAAACAGTTTCTCTGAGAAAAAAAGTATATATTTCATTTAATTCAATCATTATGAGACAGTTGCTGGGTTGGTTCATCTTTTGTAGATTTGAGCAAGAATATCTGAATGATATGATGAAAAAGTATGATAAGTCTCTTCAGAAATACTTCTGGACGGGCCTGAGAGATGTAGACTCCCGTGGAGAATATAGTTGGGCAGTTGGTGGTGGAATAAAACAGGCTATGACCTTTTCCAACTGGAATTTTCTTGAACCAGGTGAGTCCTAAGCCTTTAAAGTAGTGTTAGTGATGACGGTGTTTCAGGACAGAGCTGACCAGAGGCTTGGTACAGGTCTCAGTCAAGTGCTCTCGCATGGCACCAGAGTCTTGCAGTTAGTTACTCTTACCTCATGTCTGCAGGTCTTGGGTCTGTCCATTCAGGATTTCCCAGGAGAAAGAAGCACCCAGAAGAGGGTATGGTACTAGGAAAGGAGAGAAGGAGAGCAGCTGCAGAGTGATTCCTTGTCCACCTGTTGTTTGGGCATCTGACAGTTGACTCTAGACAGTGGTGGCATTTTATTCAAAAAGCTCTTATTTATGTTAAAGTGAAAGTGGAGGGGGAAGCTAGGGAGAGTGGAAGTTTTTCTCATTAGGATTTAGTGACTATTCTAAATGCTGAGTCATTAAAGATTATTATCCTGAGGCCAACTGGTTGTGGTGATGAGACAGAACATGAATGGAGAAGGGGGGACAAGAGTGATAAGAAGGCACAGGCTGAGTGAAAAGAGAGAACCTCTTGCCAACCAGAAGGTTTCACAAGAAAGCATGTGAAATCTACAGTTAGTGCAAAAGTAAGCAGCGCACTTACATTAGTGAGCCCTGCATGGAGTCCTGTAGGAAGAGATGCTGTGGAGGAAGGTCCCCTACCCACACCTACCTCCACAGAAGGTGGAAGAAAATGGCCACTATCTCCGTTAGTTTAGCTTTAAGAGATTTGAAGGAGGCTACCATGGGGAAATACCAACAAAAGAATGATGGCTGTAATATGAGCAAGAATTTGTTTGTATTCTAAAAGACGCTGTTCATTTTTTTTAAAATAAAGTGGTAGACAGAGGGTGGGGCAGCACAGCATCCCTTCCAGATGTCCTTTACCTGCCTTTTAGATGAGAGGGACTTAATAAGACACTCTCCCTTCCTTTTCCAGTAAGTCCTGTGGGGAGCTGGGGGCGGGGGGACCCAATGCTTTCCACAACAGGGCCTGACTACCCAGAGCTAGCACTACCAGTGCGAGGGTGTGGGGTATTTTGCCATCTTTTTATATACATCTCAAATAGACTCTAGAAGTTTCCCATGAAGTGCTTTACATTAAAAAAAAAAACTTTAAAGATCAGATTTATTTGGAGAAAAACAAACAAAAAACCTGACAACCCTAAGGATGGGATTTTATACCTCAAGATATCTCCCAAGTAATGTCACAGATTGTGAATCATTTTCATAGAAGTTGTTCATGTGAATTTTATATGTATTCAGGATCAGAACATATGGCAACCCCTGTTTTTATTTTAACAGAGGAGCAAAGTGAAAGAATGGGATAAAACAACTTTTAAAAATGTACCAATTTGGGACCGGGTGTGGTGGCGCACTGGTGGCGCACGCCTTTAATCCCAGCACTCAGGAGGTAGAGGCAGGCAGATCTCTATGAGTTCAAGGCCAGCCTGTTCTACATAGTGAGTTCCAGGCCAGCTGGGACTAAAGGGAGACCCTGTCTCAAAAAGACCAAAAAAAAAAAAGTAACTATTTGGAAAGAAAATAGACATGAAGAGGGCAAACTACCTTTTCATTGTCCACAACCAATTAGAAAAACACCACTCAACCTTGGATAGCTCTGTAAAAGTCCACTTCTTAGCCAAATGAAACCTATTAGATAACTGAGCTGCTATCAAGTCCACTATATAAACAATCTGCTATGAGCACTGCTGTAGCACACTTACTCAATGCCCCTACATGGTGAGGAGGACCTAGACTAGTGCTTCCACACAAGATCAAGGAGTTATTTATCTGTAGGTAGCTCCACTGCAGACAACAGAGAAGTTTGCCGTCTTCAGAGCTGGCCTTTACAAAGGTGCACATCGAAGCAGAGAATTCAAGCTACTATATTTCAAGAGAAACCAGGACCATGTTAAACAGTTCTTTCCATTAGCCTATTCTCTTTTTTTCACAATCATTATTTTTTTTAATTTTTTATTTATTCATTTTTAAGGGATCCACAATATAAGAGCACAGTTGTTTTCAGATCATATTAACATTGCTCAGTTTGCCATACAATTGGGTAATTGGCGCTAGCATCCACAGATGAAGGATACCATTCGTCATTTGTTTTTCTGGGACTATGTTACTTCACTTAACATGATATCATCTAGCTCCATCCATTTACCTGAAAAGTTCATCAAGTCATCTTTCTTTACCATTGCATAGAACTCAATTGTGTAGATGTACCACATTTTCTCTATCCACTCCTCAGTTGAGGGGCACTTGGGTTGGTTTCAGCTCTATGCTATTGGGGAGAGAGCTGCAATAAACATGGCTGTACATGTATCTCTGTGGTAAGATGAGTCTTGTGGGTATATACCCAGGAATGGTATGACTGGGTCAGGTGGAAAGCTCATTTTGAGTCTTCTAAGGGTTCTCCACACTTTCCATAATGCCTATATGAGTTTACATTCCCACCAGCAGTGGATGAGTGTTCCCCTTTCCCCACAACCTCTCCAGCACTTGGTATCATTTGTTTTCTTGATCCTGGCCAGTCTTATCAGAGTGAGATGATATCTTAAAGTGATTTTAATTTGCATTTCCTTAATTATTAATGATGTTGAACACTTTTTTTTAATTTTTTTATTTATTTCTGTATGTGTATGAGTGTACTGTCTGCATGTGGGTCTGCGCACCCGTGTCGTGCAATGCCACGGAGGTCAGAAGAGGGTGTCGGATTCCCCTGGAACTGGAGTTCTCCTGGAATTGGAGTTTCAGATGGTTCTCGGCCGCCATGTGGGTGCTGGGGATCGAACCCGGGTCTTCTATAAGAGTGGTCGGCACTATTAACCACTAGGCCATCTCTCCAGCCCCAATGTTGAACACTTTTTAAGATGTTTCTCAGCCATCTCTAATTCCTCACTTGTGAAGTCTCTGTTCAGCTCTTTGCTCCATCCTTTGAGTGGGTCATTTGTTTTCTTTCTTCTTTGTTTTTTTGAGTAGTTTATATATTCTGGA
>VZQC01007751.1:889912-914370 GCA_009823505.1 Rhizomys pruinosus | reverse complement strand
TTTTTTTTGAGACAGCATCTCACTTTAGTTCCAGCAGGCCTGCAGCTCCGTACTTAGAAGAGGCTGGACTTGAACTCAAAGAGCTCCCCGTGGCATCTGCCTACCCACTGCTGGGATAAAAGATGTGTCCCGGGCTGGAGAGATGGCCTAGCGGTTAAGAGCGCCGATCGCTCTTACAGAGGACCCGGGTTCGATCCCCAGCACCCACATGGCGGCCGAGAGCCGTCTGAAACTCCAATTCCAGGAGAACTCCAGTTCCAGGGGAATCCGAGACCCTCTTCTGACCTCCGCGGCATTGCACGACACGGGTGCACAAACCTGCATGCAGACAGTACATTGATACACATACCAAAATAAATAAAATAAAATAAAATAAAATAAAATAAAATAAAATAAAATAAAAATAGAGATCCCCCTGTATTGCTTTTTTCACTCAGGGTTGCTTTGGCTATTCAGGGTCTTTTGTTTTTCCATATGAAATTAAGGACTTTTTTCCAAGCCTGTGAAAAAACTCTTGGGGATTTTCATTGGGATTGCACTAAATCTGTACAATAGGTTGGGTAGAATGGACATTTTTACTATATTCATTTTCCCAATCCATGAGCATGGGAGGTTTTTTCCATCTTCTGATGTCTTCTTCAATTTCCTTCTTCAGGGGTTTAAAATTTTTTTTGTAGAGATCTTTGGTGTCTTTGGTTAGGTTTGTTCCTAGGTATTTTATTGTTTTTGAGGCTCTTGTGAGTGGAAAGGTTTCCTTGTATTCCTTCTTCAGTTGCTTGTTGTTGGTGTAAAGAAAGGCTATTGATTTTTCTAGGTTAATTTTGTATCCTGCCACTTTACTGAAACTCTTAGTCATTTCTAGGAGTTTTCTGGTGCAGTTTTTAGCATCCCTTAGGTAAAAAATCAGCAGCAGCAAAAAGGGATAGCTTGACTTTCTCTTTTCCAATTAGTACTCCTTTAATTTCCTTTTCTTGTCTTATTGCCCTAGCAAGTGTTTCAAGCACTATATTGAAGAGGAGTGGTGACAGGGGGCAACCTTGCCAACTTCCTACCTTTAAGGGGAATGCTTCTGTTGTTTCTCCATTTAAGATGATATTGGCTATGGGTTTCTTTATGTGGCTTGGATTACCTTGAGGAATGATCCCTCCAATCCAATTCCCTCTAGGACCTTAAGCATGAAGGGATGCTGGATTTTGTCAAAGGCTTTTTCTGCGTCAATTGAGATGATCATGTGGTTTTTGTCTTTCAGTTCATTTATGTGTTTTATGATATTTATTGATTTTCATATGTTGAACCATCCCTGAATCTCTGGTATGAATCCAACTTGGTCATGATGGGTGATCTTGATGTGGGTCTGAATGTGGTTTGCAAGTATTTTATTTAGAATATTTGCATCTGTGTTCATTAAGGAGATGGGTCTATAGTTCTCCTTTTCGGTTATATCTTTGCCTGGCTTTGGTATTAAGAATGATGCTGGCTTCATAGAAGGAATTTGGAAGAATTCCCTGTTTGTTTCCTTCTGAACAATTTGAGTAATAATAGTTGTAAGTCTTTTTGAAATGTTTTATAGAATTCTGCCGTGAATCCATCTGGGCCTGGCTTTTTATTAATTGGGAGGTTTCTTATTACATCTTCAATTTCTTCATATATTATGGGTCTGTTTAAGCTGTCGATCTCTTCCTGGTTAAGCTTTGGTGATTCCCAGAATTTCAGATATTCATCCATTTCTCCTAGGTTTTCAAACTTAGTAGAGTACAGGTTTTTGAAGTATTCCCGTATGATTGGATCTTTTCATTGTCTGTTGTGATATTTCCCCTTTCATCATGGATTCTGTTGATTTGGAGTTGTTCGTTCTTTCTTTTGGTTAACTGGGTTAGAGGTCTGTCTGTCTATCTTGTTTATTCTCTCAAAGAACCAACTTTTGGATTCAGTGATTTTTTTTGTATTATTTTCTTTGTTTCTGTTTCATTGATTTCTGCTCTGATTTTTGTTATTTCTTCCTGTCTGTTGTATTTAGGGTTCATCTGTTGTTGCCTTTCAAGTGCTTTTAGCTGTAGTGTTAGATCGTTCACTTGTGCTCTTTCTGTTTTTCTAATGTAGTCACCCAGGGCTATAAACTTACCTCTTAGGACTGCTTTTAAAGTATCCCATAGGTTTGTTGTGTTGTATTATCATTGTCATTCAGTTCCAGGAATGCTTTTCTTTCTTTATTTATTTCTTCCTTGACCCATTCATTATTCAGGAGTGTGTTGTTTACTCTCCATGTGTTCTTGTAGATAGTAGGGCTTATCCTGATGTTGATATTGAGCTTTATTGCACTGTGGTCTGATAGAATGCATGAAATTATTTCAGTCTTTTTGTATTTGTGGAGGTTTTTTTCTGTGTCCCATTATGTGGTTGATTTTGGAGAGTGTTCCATGGGGTGCTGAGTAGAAAGTGTATTCTCTGATATTTGAGTGGAATATTCAGTAGATGTCTGTGAGGTTCATTTGGTGTAGTATATCATTTAGTTCAGATGTCTCTCTGTTTATTCTTTGTCCAGTTGATCTGTCCAAAGGGCTCAGTGGGGTATTGAAGTCCCCTACTATGAGTGTTCTGGGGTTAGTCTGTGCCTTGAGGTCCTGGAGAATTGTCTTTATATAGTTTGGTGCACTAGAGTTTGGTGCATATATATTCATGATTGTGAAATCTTCATGGTCAATTGTTCCTTTGATAAAGATGTAATGGCCTTCTTTGTCTCTTCTGATTTCTTTTACTTTAAAGTCTTTCTTGTCTGATATTAAAATAGCAATGCCTGCTTTCTTTTTTTCCCCTCTTTTGTTTATTTTTAAGGTATTGTACAATATAATAGCACAGTTGTTTTCAGGTAACATTGACGTTACTCAGTTTGCTATACAATTAGGTAATTGGTGCATTTTTTGGAGTGAGCCAAATTATTAAGCATAAGCAATGAATGTAAGTAACATTCATGTAAAACTAATTTGCAAGTATCTGTGTCCAGATTTTGAACAACCCAAGGTCCCCATAGTCCAGTTGGAGAAGCTTGTATGCACAAGCTAGTGGATCAAATAGGAGTCCAGTCTATATTGCCGTAGTCTCACGATTCACCCCAATCTCTCCACAGCCCTCACATACAAATCTTTTCCCATAGTTAGTTTTAAGATTAAATTGAAAGTTTTTGACAAAAAGTTTTAATATATAACTGTATCCCCCCTTTTTTATTTTAGGTTTTTATTTTTTGACCCATGAGTCTCAAAAAGGCAGTTGTAGTACACATACCTGTAGGCAGGAATCAAGGTGTAAATTTCATTAAATTTATCCAAGCTGCTTTGGGTGACTGTATGTTGTTAATTTGGGAAGCAAACTTAATTCCTTAAGTCAAATTATCCTACAGGTAAAAGAGAATGTTCCAAGATGATACTGTATAACAGAAAATTTATAGAGAACATTTGTATATGTTAATCCCAAAGTTATTGTTATATAGATTTTAAGTAAAATATCATGTAATTTAAAATAAAATACCATGTAATTTTAAATTAAATATACATTAATAGAATATAGACCAGTGTCACTCTCCCGCCCCTCCCACCCCTCCCAGTTCACCATTTCAGTCAGTTTTCTGATGCAGTCTTTCTGTTGTTGTTCTTTTAATATGCATCCCTCTCCACAAGAAATATTTACAACTGGGTTATTGATGCTAGCATCCACATATGAGGGATACCATTCGTCGTTTGTTTTTCTGGAACTGTGTTACTTCACTTAATATAATACAATATTTTCTAGCTCCATCCATTTACCTGCAAAGTTCATGATGTTGTCTTTCTTTACTGCTGCATAGAACTCCATTGTGTACATGTACCACATTTTCTCTATCCACTTGTCAGTTGAGAGGAATTCGGGTTGGTTCCAGCTTTTTGTTATTGTGAACAAAGCTGCAATAAATGTGGCTGTGCATGTATTTCTGCAGTAAGATGAATCTTGTGGGTATATACCCAGGAGTGGTACGACTGGGTCAAATGGCAAACTCATTTTGAGTCTTCCAAGGGTTCTCCACACTGCTTTTCATAGTGGCTGTACAAGTTTACCTTCTCACCAACAATGGATGAGTGTTCCCCTTTCCCCACAACCTCTCTAGCACTTGGTATCATTTGTTTTCTTGATCCTGGCCAGTCTTATCAGAATGAGATGATATCTTAGAGTGGTCTTAATTTGCATTTCCCTAATTAGTAGTGATGTTGAACAGTTTTTAAGATGTTTCTCAGACATCTCTAATTCCTCCTCTGTGAAGTCTCTGTTCAGATCTTTGCTCCATCTTTTGAGTGATTCATTCGTTTTCTTCTTTGTTTTTTGAGTAGTTCTTATACTCTGGCAATCAATGCTTTGTCAGATGTATCTGTGGTGAAGGTTTCCTCCCACTCTGTGGGTTTTCTCTTCACTTCCTTGATTGTGTCTTTTGATGTACAGAAGCTTTTGAGTTTAAAGAGGTCCCATTTGTCAATTGTCGATCTTATTTCTTGTGCAGCTGCTGTCTGATTTAGGAAATCTTTCCCTATGCCTATGTCTTGTAGTCTGCTGCCAAGTTTTTCTTCTATTACCTCCGGAGTTTTGGGTTTCATATCGAGGTCTTTGATCCATCTGGAATTGACTTTTGTACAGGACAAGAGGTAGGGGTTTAATTTCATTCTTCTACAGGTGGTGATCCAGTTTTGCCAACACCACTTGCTGAAGATGCTGTCTTTCCTCCATTGTGTCTTCTTGGCTCCCCTGTCAAATATGAGGTGGCTGAAATTGTATGTGCTCAGTTTTGGATCTTCAGTTTTATTCTGTTGGTCAACTGGTCTGTTTTTGTGCCAGTACCAAGCTGTTTTTATGACTATAGCCCTGTAGTATAGTTTGAAGTCTGGTATAGAGATCCCCCTGTATTGCTCTATTCGCTCAGGGTTGCTTTGGCTACTCAGGGCCTTTTGTTTTTCCAAATGAAATTGAGGATTTTTTTTTTCCAAGTCTGTGAAGAAGCTCTTGGGGATTTTGATTGGGATTACATTAAATCTGTACACGAGTTTGGGTAGAATGGACATTTTTACTATATTTATTTTCCCAATCCATGACCATGGGAGGTTTGTTCATCTTCTGATGTCTTCCTCAATTTCCTTTTTCAGGGGTTTAACATTTTTGTTGTAGAGATCCTTGGTGTCTTTGGTTAGGTTTGTTCCTAGGTATTTTATTGTTTTTGAGGCTATTGTGAGTGGGAAGGTCTCCTTGTAGTCCTTCTTCAGTTGCTTGTTGTTGGTGTAAAGAAAGGCTACTGATTTTTCTAGATTTATTTTGTATCCTGCCACTTTACTGAAGCTCTTAATCATTTCTAGGAGTTTACTGGTGGAGTTCTTAGCATCCCTTAAGTATACAATCATATCATCAGCAAAAAGGGATAGTTTAACTTCCTCTTTTCCGATTAGAACTCCTTTAATTTCCTTTTCTTGCCTTATTGCCCTAGCAAGGGTTTCAAGCACTATATTGAAGAGGAGTGGTGACAAAGGGCAGCCTTGCCTAGTTCCTACCCTTAAAGGGAATGCCGCTGTCGTTTCCCCATTTAGGATGATATTGGCTGTGGGTTTCCTGTATATGGCTTTGATTACATTAAGGAATGATCCCTCCAATCCAATTCTTTCTAGGACTTTAAACATGTAGGGATGTTGAATTTTGTCAAAGGCTTTCTCCACGTCAATTGCGATGATGGTGTGGTTTTTGTCTTTCAGTCCATTTATATGCTTGATATTTATTGATTTTTGTATGTTGAACCATCCCTGCATCTCTGGTATGAATCCAACTGGGTTACGGTGGATGATCTTCTTGATGTGGGTCTGTATGCGGTTTGACTCTAGGCCCTAGTCACATAGGGAACTGACTGGAATCAGAGCATATCACAAGTTTCCCATTTAAAAGCTATGGCCACTCTCTCTGCAATGGTGATTCTTCAGTTACTTCGATATTTTTAAAGGCTGCAGCAGCATACAAAAGAAGGTCATCTCATTAAGTCTTCAGGAAATAGCATGCTTTATTTTTTCTTATCTGGATATAGGTTTCATTTGCTCTTGGGTGTTCCCATGTGGAGAGACTAGGAGAAAGCACAGGCTACAGCAGTCATTCAGTGTAGTCTTCTCCCTTGTTCCCATCTTCACCATCCACTGAGAGAGCAGCGTGCTCCCTTGCAGAGCTGGACTTGGAGGCTAGACTTTCCTCAGGTTTCTTCGGCTCAGGTACAGATCTGAGTCTTGAACCTTTTCATTCCTTTCTGACTCCTCCCAATAGTCTTTGTCAGCTCTATCTCCAGGACCATAACTAGAGTTTGCAGTGTGGCTGCTCAAGACACTCACATTTTGTTTTCATCTTTCCTTGCTGGTTCTTCCTCAGATGGCCAAGTTTTAGGTTCTTTGCCACCACTTGTGGGAAACTGCCACTGTGCGCCGGAACCCTGAGACCTGGCAGGAGGATTAGAACTTTGCAGCACTCCTGCATTCTCTGGTGGAGGGGCTGGCATTACCTCTAGAGGACAGTCATGCTTAGGAGGTCTAGAGGCTAGACAGTAGTAGTCTTTTTTCTCGTTTAATTTTCTAGAGACTTTTCTCTCCTTCATGGATCCTGCCCTGACTTACTTCTGCCACATGTGGCTGAGGTTTCCAGTCTCTGATGACTTACTTCTTATCCTTGGTCATTCTTGTTCCTGAGTTTCTTCACTTGGCCAAATATGGGTGTCTCTCTCAGCACTGCCGGTCTAGTTTGGGCTCATCCAGCTGACCTGCAACTTCTGTTCCTTCTGTAGCTTCATATCTACTTCTCTTTCTCTAGCAGCTGTGTCAACAGGCCTGTTGAGAAAGACAGAAGCTGCTCAACTGGACTGGGACCTTCTAGCAGAGAAATCATTTTCATTAGAAGGATTCTGAGGCTTTAGATTCAATTTGGGACTTTGGAGGCTGGGGACTTCTGTCACATGACTGTAATTGTCCTGAGAGCAATCATCTCTGGAACTCCGTGATCATCCCATCTCTCATACTGCTCTTCATAGTGGGCCCTGCCTACCTCTACCTCTGTCATAATCATCCCTTATCCCTACAGTACCCACCACCAAATGGTCTTCTGATGCTGCTGATCCTGAGGTCTTAGCCTCTCTCTCCTCTCTCCTGCTCTCTCTCCCTCTCCTCTCTTCTCTCTCTCCCTCTCCTCTCTCTCTCCCTCTCCTTCTTCTTCTCCCTCTCCCTCTATGCCTCCCTCCCTCTCTGCTTCTTAACTTTATTCTACAAGGTTGAATGTTTATGTTATTCTCAGTAAGAAAGAACACAACACATTATATGGTAGCATTATTTTGAAAATTAGTTCTCCAACCACTCTAAAGCACTGATCATAGTTTGCCACAGAATCTAGAAGAGCTGACATAGAAAGGGCCTCAGAGGTTTCACGTAGGAAGCTTTCTTTTTATGATGAACAGGGACCATGCGGCCCTGTGCACAGTGCCTGCTTTGCGGACACTGTGGGGAGCTGACCCCTCAGTGCAGAGGCCAGCTGGCTACTTCCCATAGCCTGGCCTGAATGGTACTTCCAACTCAGCCCCTTAGCCTGGATCCATGAGACACGTGTTCCACTCTTGGCCATGACTTCCCACCTGCCCAGAGACTGCTGAACCCTGGACAGGAATTTCAGGCTGATGGCTGTTGGCCTCCCTTTAGCCAATGCCCACTCACAACACCAGCTACCTAGATTGGTGGTCCACAAGGGGAACCTCTTTCCAACCCACTGGCCACCCAAATGAAATGCAGGCCTCCCTTAGCCTGTATGTGCTCAATAATTAATAAAAATAACGGCCTGGAATTCCATGATGATGGTACTATGAAATTCAAATTTACTCCTCTGCTTTTATAAGCTAAATGACGTCAGTTCCCAGAGCCAGTCATAAGTCAGCCAACTCCATGCCACTGCACACTGTTGCCCCACCTAGCATCATGTACCTAGGCCACGTTGTTTGCTCCTCCTTGGGGCAGTGCCCTGAGGCATGCTAGCTGAAAGCTAGCCTGCAATTCAAACTGGAATTTCCTACAGTTTCATCTGATTTTAGAGTTGAGAAACTAGAGTCTTCAGTGATTTCCTTGAAGAATCTACCTGGTGACTGATCTCCTGATTTCTAAGCCAGTGCTGTTTAGGCTTTACTTTGAGTAAGATAGAAGTCATAAAACATTCTACTTTTCTCCCTTCAAATGTTTATATTTTCTTATGTTGGTGTAATGCCATCATGAAGATCTTTTTCTGTGATGTGGAAACTGGAACATGTGAGCATTCAGTTGAACACAATATTTGAAATAAAGTATGACTACAAAATGTATAATACACAGTCATGACTGTCAATGTGAGTGGCATTAATAATATAGAAGGTAGAGAATATAGATGCTAACCCTGGTTAAATATCATTTAACTTAGAAATAGTCTAGTAGATAAGACATACATGTCTTAAAACTAGGCTTTATGGCACTTGCCTATAATCCCAGCACTCAAGGGGCTGAGGCAGGAGGATCACAAATTCAAAGTCAGCCTAGATGACATAAGCAAAACCTTGTCTAACAACAACAAAAAAATTCAAACTATGGGTGTAGTGCATATGCCTTTTAGTCCTAGCCCTTGGGAGGAAAGGGCAAGCTAGATGTCTGTAGTTCAGCCCAGCCTGGACAAACCCAGGTCTACATAGTGAGTTCCAGCCAGCCAGGGGTAGCTCCACAGTGAGACCTTATCTTTAAAAAAAAAAAAAAAAGGTAGAATTGAAGGTTTAGCTCAGTGTTAGAGTGCCTACCTAGTATAAATAAAGCCCTGAGTTTAGTCCCCACACTGAAAAAGAAAAAGAAAAAGAAAAGCATGTCTTTTTGTGTGTGTGTATGTGTATTTCCTTTAAATTTGTTGAATTCCGTGATCATGGTTATGATCTTTTTTTTTCTTTTTTTATTATTTTTTAAGGGATTCACAATATAAGAGCACAGTTATTTTTCAGATCACATTGACATGCTCAGTTTGCCATATAATTATGTAATTGGTGTTAGCATCCACAGATGAGGGATACCACTCATCATTTGTTTTTCTGGGACTATGTTACTTCACTCAGAATGATATCTTCTAGCTCCAGCCATTTACCTGCAAAGCTCATGATGTCATCTTTCTTTAGTGCTGTATAGAACTCCATTGTGTAGATGTACCACATTTTCTCTATCTACTCCTCAGTTGAGGGGCACTTGGGTTGGTTCCAGCTCCTTGCTAGTGTGAAGAGAGCTGCAATAAACATGACTGTGCATGTATCTCTGCAGTAAGATGAGTCTTGTAGGTACATACCCAGGAGTGGTATAGCTGGGTCAGGTGGCAAGTACATTCCAAGTCTTCCAAGGGAAAAACACGTCTTTAATACACAGCTGTGTTAAACATCTCAATTCTTTGTGGAAGCATTGGAGAGACTAGAAAATGGCTCCCACAGCCATGCCCTCAAGTATGTACTGAAACAAATGCTGCCAGCTTCAATCCCTTTATCATTACTGAGCCTACCTTCAGCCAGCAGGGCCTATCATAAGCTACCTGTATATAGGCAATCAGAACAAGGAGAAAGCAGCACACACATCCAGGTTGGGTTGGCACCATTCTCTCCATCCCTTCTTCTTTGTGAGGCCCATATGTAAATGTAAGATATGACACTATACAGCTTCTCCATTTGTTGGGACAGGAGTTGTTCATGTTACTTTGCAATGTGATGACTCTGTGGCCTCTGTCTACTTCAGACAGTGATACGATGATATAATGGAAAAGGGAGTATATGTGGCCTGCCGCCAGATGAAGCGCTGGGCTCAAGTTCAGCTGCACCTCTCATTAACTGTGACCATGGGCAAGCTATTTAGCCTTTGTTTGAGAAACAGATGTATGATAATACAAACTACCTTGAATTTATGAGCAAAGAAAATTAAGACTGCCATAAGAAATAGTAAACAGCCGGGCGTGGTGGAGCACGCCTTTAATCCTAGCACTTGGGAGGTGGAGGCTGGTGGATCTTTGTGAGTTCAAGGCCAGCCTGGTCTACAAAGTGAGTTCCAGGACAGCTGGGGCTACAGGGAGACCCTGTCTCGAAAAGACCAAAAAAAACCAAAAAAACAAAAAAAAAAGAAATAGTAAACAAATGTGTGTTCCCACGGTCCTCCTTCTCCTCTCATTGCCCCAGCTCTTTCTTTGGACCTGAATCTGGTAAGACTTAATTTTGAAATTTACTAAGTTGCTTTAAAATTGTTCAAAACTGTTATGCTACATCAAGACACTATCCTAAGTAGCATAATGATTAGAAAGCAGATAGGGGTGAATCATGAGACTACAGGAATATAGTCTGGACTCCTGATTGATCAACATGTCTGTGCATACAAGCTTCTCCAACTGGTCTATGGGAACCTTGGGTTGTTCAAAATTTGGACATAGATACTTGCAAAATGCACCAATTACCTGATTGTATGACATAATGAGTGACATCAATGCTATCTGCAAACAACTGTGTCATTGTATTGTAGAATCCCTTAAAAAAAAAAAAAAAGCAGATTGTGTGAGTTAAAATCCACAGTCAACTGCTTGTTCAAGTGTGACCTTGAACAAATCACTTTGTCTTTGCTGCACTGCAGTTCTAACAATAGTATCCATCTTATACATTTGTCCTAAGGATTGATTTACATCATCCCTTTAGGGTGACACCTGACAGGAAACTTCTCTAACACCCATCATCATCATCATCGTCACACTCAACACCATATTTCTTCCTCTCTTTCCTCCATTGTTTTTCCTATTCCACCCCACCCCCACCCCCACCCCACTGCAATCTAGGCTCAAATAGAGTAGAATCAAAAACTAGGAGACATTTGAACTTCAGAAGTTTAATTTCTAATTAACCTTTCCAATTCAACCCCAGCGTCTCCAGGTGGGTGTGTGGCTATGTCTACTGGAAAGTCTCTTGGCAAGTGGGAGGTGAAGAACTGCAGAAACTTTAGAGCACTTTCAATTTGCAAAAAGTTAAGTGGACCCCAGGAGCCTGAGGAAGCAGCTCCAAAGCCGGATGGCCCCTGCCCAGAAGGCTGGCATACCTTCCCTCACAGCCTTTCTTGTTATAAGGTAAAGTGGCATACTCATTCAACCCTTATACTTGTACTAGCCTAGTTCCTGCCTTATACAAATTATGCTGCTCCCCAGGGCTGCATATAAACCTAACATAGGTGTTTGGGAGCACAGGGTCCTCAGCAAAGCACCATGGGGCTCTGGTGAGACAGTTCAGATATGTCCTACTCTCAAAACCAGGGCCAGAGTCAGAATAGCCTTGCTGTCAGCTGCTCCAGACCATGCTTACACCATGAGTTGGATTCTCACAACCCTTTAATTCTTAGTGAATTAAAGGTCCTTCTTACCTAATGAGTCACTTCTTATTATCTTAAAAATTAATTTTCTGTATTAGTCAGCTCGTTCCCATGAACCACTCAATACCATTAAAAAACCCCATGCTGTTTACATTTACTCTCGCATTCACAGCTCTCTAGCTCAACTAGGGTTTGACTGATTAGCTGTCAGTCAGTTGTGCCGGGCTGTAGGTTGTAACCTGGTGTCAGTTACCCTTCACTCTTCTTTTTTTTCTTTGAGACAGGGTCTCTGTAGAGCTCCAGCTAGCCTGGATACCCTTCACTCTTGGTTTCAGACTAAGGGTCAGCATCTATCAGGAAACAGGGTAACTAAAGTAACTCCAGATCCAGTAGATCCGACACCTTCTTTCTAACCTCCACAGGCATTTTATGACATGGGTGCACTTATACAATGTAGGCAATACACTCATACACATAAAATAAAATAAAAATAATAAATGACATTTTTATAAAGAAGGCAAGCCCAACATAGGCACAGTTCAGGCCTCTCCTCACTTCACTCCCACTAATCTCCTGTCAGTCTCAGAATATTGCGTGGCCACACGAACCATATCAAGGTAGAGAAAAGGATGCTCCAGCCACCAGGAGCCATGGCTAGAATGTGTGATTGTATTACAGAAAACTGAAAAGTCAAGGCCAATAGTCAAGATGACTCTGCCTGCTCCCCCTGCTTTCTTTCTCTTCTCTGAAGTAGCTTTGACTCCTTTGGCCTGGAGTTGATCAAATCAAAGAAACAGTCCAAAGTGCCATGTGTTGATTTGGCATCTTTGTCAGTGCTCACACACCTCTATAGACAGCTCTTTGATTATTCTTTTATTTGCGTGGAAAAATAGTTTATTTAGGACACTGCTTGTACTTCTAGAGGAATGAGGCAATAATGAGGGGAAGAGAATCCATCCAGGAGAAGGCACATTATTGAGAAGTTTCTATGATGAAACTCCAGGAAATAGTGTACAATATACACCTCAAAATTGTTCTAACTTGGTAGCTGAGGTGCAGCTCAGAGCCAGAAGTGCTTGCTTATCATGCCTTGGGTTTGACTGTTAGCACTGCAACAAGATAAGACAAAAGCAAATAGATATTTTAAATGTCCTACCTTGGTCTTTACCTGTCAATCTTTTGGAGATAATTATCTAAAGCACTTTTGTGAACCCAGGCAGTATAGCTTTTTACATTTCTGAGACAGAATTCTTAGGCTGGAGAGGTGGCTCAGAAATTAAGAGCACTGGCTGCTCTCTTAGAAGACACAGGTTCAGTTCCCAACACCCACACAGAGACTAACAACCATCTGTAACTCCAGTTCCAGGGGATCTGGTGCCCTCCTCTGACATCCACGGGCATTGCACACTTGTGATGCATTTACATATGAGCAAGTAAAATACTCATACACATAAAATAAAAATAAAAAAGTTTAAAAAGGGCCGGGTGTGGTGGGGGATCCCTCCAATCCCAGATTATTCTTAATCTAAACATAGCCCAGTGCTCCTGCTGGCCTCTGTGTCTGAAGTTCAGAACTGTACTGTTGGCACATTTCTATACAATAGTCTACTTCCAGAGCATTCCTATGTATCCAATACAGCCTTGACTCCTGGTTCACTTATCTCTCAAGGTTCTAGGAATGTACCAGATCATAGGACTTGTTGGAGCAGTTTTCCAGCCTGGCAAAGGCTATTTACCTGGTGACATAGGAGATGCCTGTGTGGGCCTTTCACTATCTCTAAGCAGGCCCTGTCTGGTTGGTGCGTGTACATTTAGCTATGCTTTCATTATACCTGTAAGAATTTACCTCAGCAGCCCACACATTTGACTATAATTGATAAAGCTATGAATACTTTATGATTACTCATAAAAACTATCACTATTATATTTTTGTTAAGGTTTTCCATATAGAAAGAATTGTAAGAAAGAGGAACTGGGAAGAAGCTGAAAGATTCTGCCAGGCACTTGGAGCACACCTGCCGAGCTTCAGTAGTACACAGAGACTATTGGACTTCATTGGCTTATTAAAACTCCAGTTCAGGTAATGTCTCTAGAATGAGTGCCTTTGTGCTAAGTCTGATGTTTTCTGGATAGTCACATTGCTATGTTTTATCATCTAAAAGGGCATTCCATATTCAATACTCCCAGCTGGCCTGGAGCTCTCTATGTAGACCAGACTGGCTTTGAACTCACAGAGATCCGCCTGCCTCTGCCTCCCAAGTGCTAGGATTAAAGGTGTGTGCCACCACGCTCGGCCTGATGTGTGAATTTTAAAAATAAAGAACACATGAATAAGCAGTTTATTATACAAGAGTTAGAAACAAGAATATAATACAGATCCCCAAGTCTTAATAGTTACAATATATGTCATTATAATAATAGAATGAAACTATCCTATATCTTAGAGAAAAATATACTAAAAGAATATTTTAGGGGCTAGGGAGATAACTAAGCAGGAAAAATTACTTGCCACACAACCCTGACCATCTGAGTTCTGTTCATAGAGCCCACCTAAAAAGCCAGATACAGTGGTACACATCTGTAATCTTAGCACTCCTATGGCAAGATGGGTGATAGAAACAGGAAAATTGGCTGGAAGCTCGTGGCCACCTAGTCTGCAGTATGCAGCACTTCAAAAACAAGAGAGACCTTGTTTCAGCAAGGTAGAAAGAGAGAACCAAGTCTAGAAGTTGTCCTCTGACCGTGCTGTGGCACTGTATGCCCACATACACACACACACACACACACACACACACACACACACACACTTTTTTAATTAAAAAAGAATATTTTAATAAAAATCAGACTTTGATTTCACTTTATAAATAAAAATGAATGTAAAATAGTTATGAGAATATTTTAAATTGTTTATTTTACCTGGAAATCATATTTTAGAAACACAGATTTTATAAATTTTTGAGGTGGTAGAGTTTAAAAAAACAGATCCATAAATCAGATGTGTAAGTATAGGGTGTGCAAGGTCCATGTAGAGAATTGTAAATAAATAAAATCACAAAAGATGCACCTAACATGAAACAAGTTGGCAAAGGCCCAATTTACCCATTATCAGTGTTGACCAAAATCTACAAACTTGTCCAATAATGCAATCCAAAACTATGTTGGCAAGAGAGATAAGAAACAAATCTATCAAGTTCCTACTTGTCTAGCCTAAATGTTCTCTTCCTGGGTGAAAAGAAACACTGTTACAAAATTAGTCATTTCAGTAAGAGTATTATTGAATACTCCTACCCACCTACATGGGCCATCACTCCTCTGTCTGCCATGGTCCCTGACTTATGACATCTTGATACACTGTATTTACCTATGTTATCTATAGGCTTGCCTCTATTGACTCAAAAAGAAAAAGAGCTAAAGACCAAAAGCCAGATACCATATGATCAGA
This sequence comes from Rhizomys pruinosus, assembly GCA_009823505.1. Taxonomy (NCBI): domain Eukaryota; kingdom Metazoa; phylum Chordata; class Mammalia; order Rodentia; family Spalacidae; genus Rhizomys; species Rhizomys pruinosus. Next base: position 899,526 of record VZQC01007751.1, on the reverse strand, counting down.
TTATAACAGGTATTTAAACTAAAGCTGGTAAAATTCATTATTCATCTCTGGCTTAACATATGTTATATATTTAATATGTTTAAATGATATACATACTTATTACACTAATAATAGAATAGCTCAAACCAATGTCTGTGTCATAACTGATGATGAATCAGTATTAAATGCATTTCCATAAAAATCAGGAAAAGGGCCGGGCATGGTGGCGCACGCCTTTAATCCTAGCACTCGGGAGGCAGAGGCAAGCGGATCTTTGTGAGTTCAAGGCCAGCCTGTTCTATAGAGTGAGTTCCAGGACAGCTGGGGCTACAAGGAGACCCTGTCTCAAAAAGACCAAAAAAACAAACAAACAAAAAAAAAAATCAGGAAAAGGTAAGTTCTCTAATACTCTCACTATCATTGATCTTTTTGGAATTTATCTCATGAATATTAAGACAGAAAATGCTATTGTGTGTGACTGTTCATAATGTACTAACTAGAGATGATTTTGAAATGTAAAAACATGCTATTTACATTAAAAAGAACTAGACTGCAAAATACACAGAAATAATCAATGGTTATTACATCAAGCAAGCAAGATTTTAAGTGTTTTTTTAAATGTTTCCTTAAAAGGTTTCTATATTTTACAGATTTGCTTTATCATAGCCACTAATACATTTTTTATTGAAGTCAACTGGGAAGGTGGGCATGGTGGTACATTCATGTGATCAAGCCTAGCGCTAGGAAGGTGGAGGCAAGATCAGGAGTTTAATGTCATCCTCAGTTACATAAGGAGACTGGGCTGCATGAGATGGTGTCATAAAAATAAAAATAACAACAACTGTGCTGGAATCCTGATATAATACAATACTTGTGATTCCTAAGTATCTGTGCATTAAGTGTCTGTTGTAGTATTTCAAATATTCTAGGCTGCAACATCTTGCATTAAACCTAAGCCAATTTGGATATACTGATTTTTTTTTTTTTTTGGTCTTTTTGAGACAGGGTCTCCCTGTAGCTCCAGCTGTCTTGGAGCTCTGTAGACCAGGCTGGACTTGAATTCACAAAGATCCACCTGCCTCTGCCTCCTGAGTGCTGGGATTAAAGGTGTGCATCACCACACCCGGTGATATACTGATTATTTCCTTATTGAAGAGCATGTTATCTGATTCCTCACAAGCTTGAGAGTAAATTATAGTGAATACAAAATTAGGACCAAATCTTCTGTGTATGAGATCATTTGTTACAAACATATTTGTTGCAGCAGCCACAGAACATTTCAAACAACCTGCTTCATTTCATAAGCTTGAAATAGTCATCGTGGGAATCTGTCTTGGATGCTTTAAATTGTGTTGCAGGCTCACTTGAGACAAATGTGAGAGGGTGCCAGGGACAAAATTTTGTTCCCATGGTAGTTGGTATCAGGCTGTCACAACCACCTGATGCAGTGCCTGGGCATCGGTGACATTTCTGAAGTCCAGGTCATAGGGCTCGCAATGAGCTGATACTGTGTGTAAAAGGTAAGGGTGTCCACGTATATACCCCGATCACTATATCTTGAATAATTTCAGTTTCACTAATGAGAGCCTTTATCTGAGATCATCCTGATTGACAAGCTTCTGATTTTACTGATAAATCTGTTTATGACATTCAGCAGAGACTAATTACCAAAGCCTTTGGTATACAATAGAATCAAAGATGTCCTTGTGGTAACCATTGTTGGGGCTTGCCCTCTTAAATGCATTGCCGGTTTTACCTGAAGCAAGGATTTTGAACAAGGCAACCTAATGAGATTCACACAAACACATACGCCCCAATATCACACTATCTGGGTAAAGTACTTTTTAGTAAAATACTGATAGAACAAACTCCCAGTTCCAAGCAAAATGTTCTCATCTCTAATAAGAACAGCCATGGATAAGTGTTAAGGAATAAATCTGTAGATATTTGAGGGAACCAGTTAGTGGAAAATACATCTGTGGGCAAAATGCATTTTACTAGGAAACAAAGCTCATGTGAAAGGTACTTACTTTCCTTGATTTGTTTCCTTTTCATCCCTTGTTGAGCACATCATTAATAACTGATACAAATTTTTATGTGAAACACTATAAAAAAGGGTAATGAAGAAAATGAAAACTATTTCAAATCCCAGTTCTAGTTAATGTTTTTTAAAATCTTTTCATTTTCTTCCTTTCTTATAGTTTTCATAAAATTGTCTGCAGAATACACTATGTTTAATTTTATTCTATCTACAAAAGTAACACATATTCAGAAAAGGGAGAACTGCAGAAAAAGATCTCCATAATCCCTTCGCCATAGGAACCATGTTTTATTTGCCGACTCATTCTAACTGCCGGCATAATACCGTATTAAACAGACTGTGTTGTCTGCTTAGTAAGTGTTCCATTAATAAAATGATTGTTTGCCTGGGCTGTACTTAGAACGAGAGCATATTTTAAAACTAAAATTGCAAAAATACATTAAAGGAAAAGAAGGAAGCAGAACCATTTACACTAGAAAAATATTATAAACTTTACTCCTTCAATGCTTTAGCTTTTATCACAGGGATTGATATTCTCAGCAAGAAGCCCACTACCCACCCAAAATTCTGCATTGCATGCCAAGGAGTTAAGACTGATGATTGCTATATGTCTCACAATCTAAGTTCCACATCTTTGTTTATATTTCAGTGACAAAGGAGGCGCAGTGCACTAACTCATTAAGGCTCTAAGATCATGGCAACCCTTAACGGCATCCTGGTGGGAACCACTGTGAAGCAAAAACAGTCCTAGGATTAGAGAAGAAAGCCTTGTTTGCAATGCCCTTGCTGCTGCGTGCACCACCTCCCCTGAGGTGGCACGAATGGGTCGAGATATAATCTCGGCTTTGCAGACTAAGAGCCCTCATCAAATAGTATTTATTGGGGGTTAGGCTGAGACACTTTTCCTTAGCAACCAATACAGCAGGAAATTGGATTGAAAAGAGGAATTTTAACACACTTAGTAACCTTTTACGCAATGTCTCCTTAACCTAATAGCCTTAAAATTATATACTTAGTGTGCAGAGTAGAAACAATTTAAAAAGGAAATGGGAAAGTTTCATATTGATCTGATTCCCCAATTATGGTCAGGCGCATATTTTTTCCTGCAATTTTCTGAAGCCTGCATTAGAGGTGTGCAGTGGATAGTATGGTTTCCAGGTTATTCCTTCCTTTATCTTGCAACAGCTAAAGAAGTTTGAACTCAGAACAAGTTATAATGTTATAATTCAGGAATTATTTTCTGAACACACACACACACACAGGAGGGGGAAGGGGACAGAGAGATACAAGTATCTACTATTTTCCATGTTTATAGCACACAAGTGAATCCCTTGAAATAAAGCTGAAAACTAAATATGGGGTTGAAATGAAGTTCAGTTTCAGAAAGGAGTGGAGATTAGAGATTTCTTGGACATTGTGTAAACTCTGTAAGAAACTGCCCTCTGAGATAAAGCAGATGAACCAGAAATGAGCTTGAAAGCAGAGGTTTGTCAGTGGGAGGACCGAGAGCCACTGGCTGAGAGGAGACTGGCCGAATGAGGAGGGTGAAGCACTTTACGGCTTATGTTAGGGAGTCCGCTAAGTAAATAATATGCACAGACTTGGAAAAAGTAATGGTACATGGCCATGAGAGTTTGCAGAAGGAAACTCAACCTCCTCTCTTAGCCACATGACTTCAACAATGCTGTTCAGTGACCATCTAGACTCTGTGGACACAGTGGCAATCCTGTGAGAGCACGCTCAGCTGAAGAACACCTGCGAATTTCTTGTAGTTGTTCAATTTAAACTGAGCTTAATTGTTTCCTGGGCTTATCTGAAGTCTACAAAGTGGTGACCATTCACCTTGGAAGAAAACAATATAGGAAGGAAAAAAAACAAAAGAGAATTCTCATATCCTATAAATTGAATTAAGTTAAAATTGAAAAGATAGGAAAATACTGATTGATATTAAAATAGGAGAATGTTGAAAAAAGGAAAGCAAGCATCTGCTTTTTGCTGTTTTGTTTTGTGACAGGGTCTTGCTCTGTAGTTCAGCCTTGGCCTGGAAGCACTAAGTAACCCAGGCTGACTTCAGACTTGACATCCTTCTGCTTTAGCACTGCAAGTGCCAGGATTACAGGTGCAGCCACTCTGCCCATATGCAAATATTTTATTAAAAAATGAGAAACTAGCTGGGTGTGGTGGTGCACACTTTTAATCCCAGCATTCAGGAGGCAGAGGCAGGCGGGTCTCTGTGAGTTTGAGGCCAGCCTGGTCTACATAGTGAATTCCAGGATATCTGGGGCTACAGGGAGACTCTGTCTCACAAAAGACAAAAAAAGCAAGACACTAGTATGAAGTTAGGTTTACACTAGCCTCTCAGTCACTAAAACTGTACAAAAACATACGGGCTGATATTTCTCACAAACTTTATAGCTGTACATCCCATCTGTTCTACTAAGCTTGGCAATACAAATTATTTTTACACTTACATTCTACCCTTTCTGTAGTATACTTGATGCTTACATTGTATTTGTATGTATATTATATGCAGACAAATGTACTGGTCCATATGCCACTAATGCCATGGGCCAACAAAAGTTAAAGAAATAAAATTAAGCTTTTATTAAAGCCTGAGAAGTATAGTAAATTTTAAGGAATATTTTCAAGTGGAACTGGGAACAGAGGAAGCTTTTTCAGTTGTATTACTTGTCATGTATATAGCTTCGGCTAGTGTGTAAGTTTTCTGAGGGGAGGGCAACACTTAGAGCTGTATTCTTGTGTCTACTGGTTTATATATGTTCTTGCCTGAGCCACCTATCCTTCATTCACTGGAACAGGGTAAACAGCTGTATTGGGGCTAGAAAGACATGGTAGGCATCTTTTGACTGCTCTTTGTCCTCCCAGCCTCAGGAAGTGTCCCCATACTTCTGCAGTCCACCTGATCCCGCTGCTTTCAAGCTCATTTCTGGTTCATCTGCTTTATCTCAGAGGGCAGTTTCTTACAGAGTTTACACAATGTCCAAGAAATCTCTAATCTTCACTCCTTTCTGAAACTGAACTTCATTTCAACCCCATATTTAGTTTTCAGCTTCATTTCAAGGGATTCACTTGTGTGCTATAAACATGGGAAATAGTAGATTTGTAGTGAATACTACAAATACAAAATACAAAATATTCACTTGTGTCTTTCTTATTTAACCCTGGGGTCAGTCCCCAGCATCACATAAAGCCTGGTATAGTGGTTCAGACTTGTAATCCCAACACTTAGAAATGGAGGCGGGAGGATCAGAGGTTCAAATTCAACTTTTGCTGTGAGTTTGAAGCCATCCTGGACTGCATGAGCCCTGTCAAAAATAAGAAAAAAAAAAACTAGCATTATTGTCATGACAATATCTGAATATATTGCCTAATATGAAATAGTGCGGTAAAAATTTATAATAATCAAATTATTATTTAAATCACTTTAAACATGTGAATGCTGAATATTTTTAAAATTTTATTTATTTTTGTATGTGTATGAGTGTACTGTCTGCATGTAGGTTTGTGTACCCATGTTGTGCAATGCCACGGAGGTCAGAAGAGGGTCTCGGATTCCCCTGGAACTGGAGTTCTCCTGGAATTGGAGTTACAGATGGTTCTCGGCCGCCATGTGGGTGCTGGGGATCGAGCCCGGGTCCTCTGCAAGAGTAGTCGGTGCTCTTAACCTCTAGGCCATCTCTCCAGCCCCAATTGCTGAATATTTTTAACAAGTGTTGTCCTCAAATTCTAATAATACTTTCTTTTTTCCCATAGTGGACAGCGTTGGTTCTGGATAGGTTTGAATAAAAGAAGCCCAGACTTACAAGGGTCCTGGCAGTGGAGTGATCACACACCAGTAAGTTAAGACATTCCTGTCGGGGAAAGCATGGTAGAATATTTGTTTCAATAGCAAGCAAGTTAAATAACGTCCATACCTAAAATTTGTATGGAACTATAAAAGGCCCCAACTAGCCCAGCAGTCTTTAGCAAAAAAGGATGTTACTGTGGATACATGACAATGAAACAGAACACGTTCTGTCTTAGAAAGCAATGGCCAAAATATCAGTGTAGTACTAATGGAAAAGAAGAGAAAGCAAAACAACAAATCCACACATCTTCTTCCAAATGATGTCTGACAAAAGTGCCAGGAGACACAATGGAGAGGGACAGTCCCTTCAGCAAGTGGTGCCAGGAGACACAATGAAAAGGGACAGTCCCTTCAGCAGGTGGTGCCAGGAGACAATGAAAAGGGACAGTCCCTTCAGCAGGAGGCAGGAGCACTGCCCCGCCACGTGCATATCCATACATGTACACCTCATTTATAGAAATGAACACAAAACACATTAAAGACTTAAAAGCAAGACTATGAAGCTACTAGGGGAGAAAAGGTAGCAGGAACTCTCCATAACATGGTCTGGATAATAATTTCTTGAAGATGACCCCAAAAGTAAAAACAGACAAGTGGAATTACACCACACAAGAAGTTTCTGCATGTCAAAGAAAACAGCTGAGAAAGAGACAGCTACAGAATGGTAGAAAATTTTCACAAACTGTGCATGAAACAATGAGCTAATATCCAAGAGAGTTAAGCAATTCAAATATGTAGGTAGCAAGAGAACAAATAAATCTGTTTATAAATGGGGACCTGGGTGTGGTGGAGCACATCTTCAGTCCCACTCAAGAGGCAGAGATGGGTGGATCTCTGTGAGATCCAAGCCAGCTGGGGCTACAGGGAGACCCTGCCTTTAATCCTAGCACGTGGGAGGCAGAGGCAGGTGGATCTTTGTGAATTCAAGGTGAGCCTTGTCTACAGAGTGAGTTCCAGGACAGCTGGGACTACAGGGAGACCCTGTCTCAAAAAGACCAAAAAAAAATTATGAACCAGATCACTGATACAGTATACTAAAAAACATATGTATGCCCCCATGTATATTGTAACATTGTTTATAAAAGCCAAGATATAGAAGCAACCTAAATGTTCAAGAGTTGTGGTGTATATACACAATGGAACTGTTCTGCCATGAAAAGAATGGAATTCTGTCATTTGCAATAACAGATAAAACTGAGGTAAAAGCAGTAATTGAAACAAGCCAAATTCAGAAAGATGAATACTATATCATCTCACTGACAGGTGGACTCTAAAAAGTTAATCTCATAGAACCAGAAGGTGGGGTGGGAATGTTCTCCACTGGCCCCATGTTCTAGTTATTTTTCTGTTGCTGTGATAAAACACCTGTGACAAAGGGAACTCTATAAAAGGAAGAGTTTATTTAACTTTTCATTCCAAAGGAGCAAGAGTCCATCATGGCATGTATGAAACACTTGCACACTTGTAGGAAACACTTGTATGAAGCCGCAGCAACAAAGCACCTCTCGCTCGTTCTTCTCAAAGCGGTTTATTCAGGCACATCTTTTCTCCTTCTCCAAGCTTCTCCCTCAAAGCCTCAGGTCTTTCCCTCTAAGCTTTCTCCCTTCTCCAAGCCTTCTCCTTCCTCAGGCAAGCAAGCTTCTCTCCTAAGACTAGAAAGGAGAGAGAGTGTCCCTCTATCTAGAAAGTCCCTCTATTTATCCACCTTCCCAGCCCAGGTTGCGTGGCCTTAGTCTATTGGTATCATCTGGCCTGATCTTGTATACAGGGTGCACCTGCACAGCTCAAACGGTGAGCATGACTTTACTTGGAGGTAGGAGGGAATCAGGTGTTAATCATAAGACTCAGGTGTTAGTCATAAAACTTTGCTAACGTCTTGGGTGCCTTCTTAGGACTGTCGCCACACCCGCTCCCCACATCTCCCCCTTCTTTATTATTTTAGTAAAGAGATCTGTTTTTGTTCTTGTTTTTGTTCCCACTCCGGGGAGCTTTACTGTTCCCCACTCCCGGGGGGCCTTATTGGGCCAGCTCTTATTGGGCCAGCTCGGCAGGTTCTGGATTCACGCCGAGCCTGTGGATTGTCCCCTTTCCTGGGGAGCCTTCCTTATTGTCCCCTTTTCCGGGGAGCCTTCCTTATTGTCCCCATTTCTGGGGAGCGTTCCTTATTGTCCCCATTTCTGGGGAGCCTTCCTTATTGTCCCCATTTCCGGGGAGCCTTCCTTATTGTCCCCATTTCCGGGGAGCCTTCCTTATTGTCCCCACTTCCGGGGAGCCTTCCTTATTGTCCCCATTTCCGGGGAGCCTTCCTCTTTTCCGGGCTTTAACTGTTCCCCCTTTACCGGGCTTTAACTGTTCCCCCTTTTTCGGGCTTTAACTTTTCCCCCTTTACCAGGCTTTACTTTCCCCCTTTTCCGGGCTTTACTGTTCCCCCTTTTCCGGGCTTTAACTGTTCCCTCTTTACCGGGCTTTAACTGTTCCCCCTTTTCCAGGCTTTAACTGTTCCCCCTTTTACCAGGCTTTAACTGTTCCCCCTTTTCCGGGCTTTAACTTTTCCCCCTTTACCGGGCTTTAACTGTTCCCCCTTTACCGGGCTTTAACTGTTCCCCCTTTTCCGGGCTTTAACTGTTCCCCCTTTACCGCACTTTACTTTCCCCCTTTTCCAGGCTTTAACTGTTCCCTTTACCACACTTTACTTTCCCTCTTTTCCAGGCTTTAACTGTTCCCTTTACTGTGCTTTACTTTCCCCCTTTTCCGGGCTTTAACTGTTCCCTTTACCGCGCTTTACTTTCCCCCTTTTCCGGGCGTTAACTGTTCCCTTTACCGCGCTTTACTTTCCTTTTCCCGCGCACGGCGGTGCCCCAGTTCCCAGTTCAGCTTTTGTCACGAGAAAGCCCAAACTGCCGCTTCGGCGGGGCTGCTCCGCCTCCTCGCCTGCAGGCTGCTGGCCGCCGACGTCATCTCCTGTGCGCCCCGTGCTTCCTTCACATCTTCTGCGCGCCCCGCGCTTCCTTCGCCAAGTTTCAGTCGAACGGTTGGTTTTTGCTCTGGGTCTGTCCGATCGGTGCTCGGGCCAGCTCGGCGGGTTCTGGATTCACACTGAGCCCGCGGCACCGAGGCCCCTTTAAGAAATTTTCAGTTTCAAAGTCTGTGGAAGTAAGTAGGCTGCTTTGTTGAAGTTTCTGCAGCTTTGTTGAAGTCTCTGCAGCTCTCTCAGCTTTGTTGAAGTTTCTGCGTTCTCAAAGTCTCAAATGTTTGTAGCGTTAAGTCTCACTCGAATGTACAGGTACCTTACGCTGCGGTTGTCTAAAGTTCCGGGGGCTCTGGGCTGAGCGTGGTCATCGCTCCGCCTCCCCGGATGGGCCACCACTTGTATGAAACACTTGCACACTTGTAGGAAACACTTGTATGAAGCCGCAGCAACAAAGCACCTCTCGCTCATTCTTCTCAAAGCGGTTTATTCAGACACATCTTTTCTCCTTCTCCAAGCTTCTCCCTCAAAGCCTCAGGTCTTTCCCTCTAAGCCTTCTCCCTTCTCCAAGCCTGCTCCTTCCTCAGGCAAGCAAGCTTCTCTCCTAAGACTAGAAAGGAGAGAGAGTGTCCCTCTATCTAGAAAGTCCCTCTATTTATCCACCTTCCCAGCCCAGGTTGCGTGGCCTTAGTCTATTGGTATCATCTGGCCTGATCTTGTATACAGGGTGCACCTGCACAGCTCAAACGGTGAGCGTG
>VZQC01007751.1:872148-886165 GCA_009823505.1 Rhizomys pruinosus | reverse complement strand
AAGATGTGGGCCTCTGTGGCTGCTCCTGTGCTGCCTGAAGATGTGAGCGCTTCGGCTTCCTGTTCCGGCCTGCCTGAAGATGTGAGCCTCTCTTCTGTTGGCCCGCCTGAAGATGTGAGGCTCGTCTCCTGTGCCTGCTGAAGATATGTGGCCCTCTGTGGATAATCCTGTATCGGCCTGCTTGAAGTGTGGCCTTTGCCTCCTGTGCCTGCCTGAAGATGTGCGCCTCTGGGCCTTGCTTCTCTTGCCTGGCTTGAAGATGTTGAGCCTCTGCTTACCTGTGCCTGCTGAAGATGTGGCCTCTGCTCCCTGTGACTCGACTGAATGTGGGCCCCTGTCTACTGTGCCTGCCTGAGATGTGCGCCTCCGCTTCCTGTGCCTTCCTGAATGTGGGCCTCTTGCTTTCCTCGTAGCCTGCCTGAAGATGTGAGCCTCTGCTCTCTGTCCCCTCTGAAATGTGAGCTCTGCGTCCTGTGCTGCCGAAGTTCGCTCGTCCCTGCCTGCCTGAAAACCGTGAGGCCCATCTATGCTTACTGTGCCCCTGCTGAAGACTGACTCCTTACTGCTTTCCTGCTAACCTCTGTGATGGACTGACATCTGAGTGTGTTGTCTGCCATTCGTTCTGCTTCTTGTTCCTTGCTGCCTGAAGAGTGAGGCCTCTGCTTCCTGTGCCTGCTTCGATGATGGAGCCTTCTGGGCTGCTTCCTGTTGTGGCCTGCTACGCGAAGATGTGAGCCTCTGCTTACTGTGAGCCCTGAAGATGTAAGCCTCTGCTTCGCTGTGAATATAAGACAGCTCCGTCTCTTCTGAAGGTAGACTCTATATGTCATGCATAGTGCTTCCTGCTTCCGGCTGCCTGAAGATTGGCTCGTTACCTGCTAAGGAATGTGGCGCTCTACTCTTGCATTGAGCCTGCTTCGATCTCATCTGAAGATGTGGCCCTCTGCTTCCTGTGGCCTGTCTGAAGATGCTGAGCCTTTCTGTTCCTGTGCCTGCCTTCGCAACGATAGTGGCCTCTGGTTTTCTGTGCTGCCTGACTATGCTGAGCTCTCTCTTGTGCCTGTGAATGCCTGTGCTTCCTTCCGCTGAAGATGTGAGCCTCTGCTTCCTGTGCCCTCTGAAGATGTTGGGCCTCTGCTTCTCCGCCTGATGTACCTTACCTGTGCTCCCGAAGATGTGAGCCTCTGCTTCCTGTCCGCCTAGAAGACTGTAGCCCTCTGCTTCGCTGCCTGCCTGAAAGATGTGAGCCTCTCTGTTTTCTGTTTTCTTTTTTTTTTTTTCCTGTTGTGCCGCCGAAGAGTGTGGGCCCTGTTCTCTGTTGCCGTGCTCTGAAGATGTGAGCCTCTTGCTTTAGATTTCCTTGCTTGTCCTGCTTGAATGTGGAGCCTCTGCTTCGCTGTGCTGCCTGAAGATGTTGAGCCCTCTGCTGTATCCTGTGCCCTGCTGGAGATTGTGAGCCTCTGTTTCCTGTGTCTGCCGAAGATGTGGGCCCTCTGCTTCCTGCTGCTGCCTGACGTGTGAGCCTCTGTGCCTGTTGCCTTGCTGCTGAAGTGTGAGCCTCTGCTTCCCTTGTCCATGCATGAAGATGTGAGCCTTGTTCCTGTGCTGCCTGAAGATGTGAGCCCTCTGCTTTCCTGTTGCCTCGCTGGAGGATGTGAGCCTCTGCTTCCTGTGCTGCTAAGAAGTTGAGCCTCTGTCTTCCTGTGCTGCTGAAGATGTGGGCCTTTGCTTCTGCGTGCCTGCCTGAGTTAGAATGCTGAGCCCTCTGGCTTCCCTGTGCGCCTGAGATGTGGGCCTCTGCTTCCTGTGCCTGCCTGAAGATTGTCGGTCTCTGCTTTCCTGTGCCTGCCTGAAGATGTGAGCCTCGCGCGCTTACCTGTGGCCTGCCTGGAAGATGTGGGCCTCTGCTTCCTGTGCCTGCCTGAAGATGTGAGCCTCTGCTTCCTGTGCCTGCCTGAAGATGTGAGCCTCTGCCTTCTGTCCCTGCTGAAGATGGCCGTTCGATGCTGAAAGAGGGCTCTGCTTCTGTGCTGCCTGAAGATGTGAGCCTTCTGGCCTTCCTGTGCCCTGCTAAAAGTGTGAGGCCTACTGCTTCCTGTGCCTGCCTGAAGATGTGAGCCTCTGCTTCCTGTGCCTGCCTGAAGATGTAAGCCTCTGCTTCCTGTGCCTGAACTGAAAGATGTTGACCTCTTGCTTTCTGCTTACTGCTCGCCATCTGCACCATGCCTCCCTGCCATTGTGGGGAGCGGGTGTGGCGACAGTCCTAAGAAGGCACCCAAGACTTTAGCAAAGTTTTATGACTAACACCTGAGTCTTGTGATTAACACCTGATTCCCTACTACCTCCAAGTAAAGTCAGGAACCTGGAGGCAGGAGCTGAAGCACAGGCCATGGAGGAATGCTGTTCACTGGCTTGCTCCCCTGGCTCATGCCCAGCCTGCCTTCTTATACAGTACACAACAACCTGCCCAGGGTGGCACCACTCATTGTGGGCTGGGCCCTCCCACACTGCTTGACCATCAAGACAATACTCCACAGATGTGGCCACAGGCCAATCCAATGGAGCCAATTCCCCAGTTGAGGCTCCCTCAACCCAGGTGTGTCAAGTTGACACTAAAGCTATCCAGCACAGTGGTAAACTTTGGAAAGAACAAATTCTTTCTTCCCGAGCTTTTGTTTGTATTTCTTTTTACTATCTGTTAATATTTGAAAAACATTTTACTTTATCAACTAAAAAGACTAATATAAAGTATCTGTATTAAGAAAAATAATTGGGGCTGGAGAGATAGCTCAGCGGTTAAGAGCACTGGCTGCTCTTGCAGAGGTTTAGTTCCCAGCACCCATATGGGAGCCAACAAGTGTCCTTAACTCCAGTTCCAGGGGATGTAACTTTCTCTTCTGGCCTCCATGGGCATTGCATGTATATGGTACACTTACATGCATGCAGGCAAAACCATGCATACACATAGAGGGCCATCTAGGAGAATCTAAAAAAGTACTTTACATGATCTAAAGAGGTTTCAGGTGGCATTTCTAAGTGTACATTTCCCAAATATTCAACATTTGCAGTGCATTGCCTTTGTTCCCATTAATTCTGAATTCTCTCTAAATGCAAGGGTCCTGACTTTTACTCTCAGATTGGAGCATATCTGAGATTAGCAATAAAATAACTAGCATCTCAACACATGCAACAACAACAAAAATTGTTTTACAAGCTGTTGATTCTTTAACTCCAGAGATCAATTTAAAACACCATTAACCCATACTTCCTAGACTATTGACTTTGTTTGGAAACTTAAGCCATTCTGACATTTCCCAAGTCCTCTCAATTATATCTAAACTGAAAATATTTCAACATCGGTCTTAAGTTCTCACGGCTTTCTTGCCTTTTCAGCTATCCACTGTTATCATGGACAAGGAGTTTGAGCAGGATTATGACATCAGAGACTGTGCTGCTGTCAAGGTCAGTACCATACTGGAAACTATATTCCATAAAAATCCAAGGACTGAGGTTGGAGTTCAGTGGAGTGGCAGTGTGCATGCTAAATGTGTGAAGTGCTTAGTTCAACCCTCAACACCCCCCACACCTCTACAGACACACAAATCTGGCATCATGTATGATCAGGCCACATATCCATGAAACACCTTTTGTTCATGGATATGATGTTGGGTGTAATGAGAAATAAATACATGTCCAAACAATCTAACTTATAGTTTAGGAAGTAAAATTCATATTCCAGAAAGCCAAATTTATCATTGTTATGTAGCAATAAGCTTCAAAGGATGGCTGCAGAAAGTCAGAAGGGAAAGTCATCTCTGTGATGAGAAAGAGATGGAGTTTGAACTGGGTCTCTGAGTGTGAACAGAGCTTGTGCAGATGCAACAGGGCAAGATTTTCCAATGGGCGATAGTGTGAGAAGTAGTAGTGGAAGGAAGAGGGTAAGCAGTGAGAAAAGCAGAATACACATTGAGAACGTGCATTTAAACCTGTACTCAAAACAATGCAGAGAAATTAGGTCGGTGCCAAGTTAAAGCACTTGTACTTTTTTTTGGTAGGCAACAGGATGTTATTTAAAGCTCTGAGAGTGACATGAACCAAGAAAATGAAGATGTTTCTTGAGACATATTTCAAGATGCAGCAGATAGGGGTTGGAAGACACACAAATGCATTGAGCATCTTCTGCAGAATCTATGCTTATGGATAAGCAGAATCTTCTGCTTATCCACTTCATAAATGATGTATCCAGGGGTCTGAGAGGCACTGGGACATATAATGATGAGATACAAACCATAGCCATTCCACGGAACTTCCGGTGCTGTACCAGATAAGGAAAGACAAGCTATAATACCATTTGGTAAGGGGCTCTGACAGGCAAAATGCAAGGTGTACCCCAAGACCTGGTTTTTATGAAAGAAGAATGAAAATGGTGTTATTATGATAGCAGTGCTTATAGATACTTTACTAGGCTGGCACTAATATGTAATAGGTGCTACTACCATTGTTATCATATTAAGAAATTTGAGCTTTGAGTAACTTCTGCCACTGTTAGATGGGAAATGAAACTTAAATCCACATATGTCCAGCTCAAGTATACTTAGCCACTGTGTTGTGTGATGAACCCTTCACAAGAACGTGTAAACAGTGGCTTACAAAGAATTTGATACATCTCAGTTAAATAGTTCAAATCCAACCTAGGTAAATCCAACTCCAGAGAATGGAGTTGAAGTGTGTAGGGGGGTGGGGGGGATTGCAAAAAAGCACAAGGCAAGAATTCAGTTTGAGGGACTCACCAATATATTAAGTAAAAGAAAGCAAAGGCTGAGGGGATAACTGTATAACACCTTCACTCCTTAAGAAAGAGGGTCAGAAACTTTACAGAAAGGTATGAATAAATAAAAATTTGAAACAATACTTCAAAGTAACTCTTCTCATGACAAATAGCCATAGAGTCGTGCCATCTTATAGGATTTTCTGCACAGAAGAGGTGAAAACTTGAGAAAAGCTGAGGGAGTTTTCAGAAGTATCAAGAATATCATGCAAGCAAACTGTTGAAAATGTACATAGAGATCCATGTACGACGAGATGTGACAAATGACAGGAGGAGTGCCAGAGTGGCCGTCCCCAGGGCCGTGCCCGCCAGCTCTGCCTCTCCCATTGCCATGAGAACTCTAAACGTGATGACAGCCCCTCCCAGGCAGGGCCTCCCCTGTACTTTCCCATCCTGGACAACGTGCAGATGGGTCACATCCTCAAAGTGGCCGAAAAGCCAAAGGAGTGCCTGGGCTGCTGGACCTGGGTATTTATATCGCTTTCTGATCTTTCTGATCCAATCTGGCTTGGAAAGCATCAAAATAAAAATCATTTTCTACTTGTTCTTTCCCAAATTATAAAAGTGCAAGATGCTCAACATATAATGTATACTTGCATGAAATGTCCTTCTTTAACACAATACCATAAACAATGAATATATACAAGGGAAATTTTTTATTACAAGTTTTAAAAAGAAATGGAAAAAGGTGCAAGAGTCTAAAGCTTCAGGTCAGCGAAAAGAGAGAAAAAGAGCATAGTCGTTAGCATTTAGGACGTGAAGACAACTCTGTTTCCTTTGCCACTGTCCTTGGAAAACTCTTGCTCCTGTTGTTACTGTTTGTTTAGACATTCCATTTCTCATCTGTTCGTTTTACAGATATCTTAGGGACCTGACTATTTTATTTTTTATTTATATTTTTTATGTGTACTATCTGCATGTAGGTTGGTGCACCCATGTCATGGGTCAGAAGAGAGCATCAGATTCCCCTGGAACTGGAGTTAAAGACAGTTCTTAGCGACCACGTGGGTGCTGGGAACTGAACCCAGGTCCTCTGTAAGAGCAGTCGGCACTCTTAACTGCTGAGCCATCTCTCCAGCCCCTTGACTGTTTATTTTATAAATATCTTGGGGACCCAAGCTAAAGTAGAGACAAAGCCAATAGCTTATAGTGTTTCAAAAGAGCTGTAAGAGTTTCCGGATACTCTGCCTTCCACTTCCTCCTTTAGGTAACTGAGAGGCCATGGCGAAGGAGATGGTATTTCCTTGAGGAAAGAGAATTTTTTCATTTGAGGCCTTTTGCTTGTGATGCAAAACTTGAATGGGTGTGCCAGATACCTAAAGGTAAGTGGAGGTTACGCTCTTCTCCATTTAACATTGTGAGTGCTGAGCTAGAAGCACCTATGGCAGTAGCTTAGTCTGCAAGTGGAATTGTAATATGTTAGGCATCCCCTGCTGCCTGACTCTGGCTGCTAGTAGAAGTCGAGCCTATTAAAACTTTGTTTCAATTACTCTTTCTTTGATTGTGGAAGAATTTGTATAGAAAATAAAGTATAAGACTTGCTTTAGGAGATTAGATTTGGGATAAAAGTTGATTTTAATAAGAAGGAAAAGTATAGTTGAGACGTTCACTCTTCTATTTTGATGTAATATGGAATGCATAACAAAGATAATTCTAGACATAATGAAGAAATAAAAATTTCTCAGGTCATTGTACAAATTAAAAGCAGTCCAAACTCCTAATACTTTATTTAAATTCAAATTCAAGAAATGAGTTAGAAATAAAAAAATTTAAAAACTGTAAAAAAAAAAAAGAAAGAGAAAAAGAAATAAAAAGAAATGAGTTAGAATGACAGTNAAATATAGGCCATAGGTTGATCTAGAGAAAATTAGCTACACAGTGCTTTTGTATTTGTAACATGCTATTTTCTTTCCTTGGTTGCATTGCCGTTGTTCAGATGTTTTGTTTAGTGGCATTTTTGGTTTCATATTTTCCGTTTATTGTTTTACACTAATTTAGTAATAAGAGCTTTGTTGTGGTGTAAAACTAATTAAGAAACCCATCTGTGTATAGAGTTACATAACATGGTTTTGGTAAACTTTCCATTTTAAAATAGCTATGATCTGGTATTTTTTTCCTTCTACCTTTTTTCTTGATATATAGTTGTTTAATTTTATAGTAATTAGAGTAATAAATTCAAGAAATTGAAAAGTAAAAAATGAAAAAAATTTTTATAAAGAACAAAAATATAGCCTACCTATTTCCAATTTTCCATGGCAAAGTAAGAAAGACCAACAAAAGATACCAGAGTACTGCTTTTAATTTATTATTATTATTATTATTATTATTATTATTATTATTATTGGTATATTTTAGACAGGGTCTCCTTGTAGCTCCAGCTGGCCAAGAACTCACTCGGTAGACCAGGTTGGCCTTGAACTCACAGAGATCCACCTGCCTCTGCCTCCCAAGTGCTGGGATTAAAAGGCATGCACCACCACACCCAGCGTACCATCTTTATTTTTAAAAGCTTCAGCTGTGATATCAGGTGCAATAATTGTCCTGTCTCTCACCAAAGAATGTGTGTGGGGGGGGGTGTCTATGTATATCTGTGGTGTGCATACCTGTGTGTGTTAGCAGGATATTCCTAAGGAGAAATTACATATTGTGATTCCTGATTATTTTTTAATCCTTTACAACTACCTGTAATTTCCAACTCCAGGGGATTCAACACCTTGAACATCTGCAGACACCTACCTACACTCATGTGCACATACCTACAGAGAGACACACATGCATACACATAATTAAAAATAAAATAAACACTTACAGATAAGTATTCCAATCACTACACATCAAAAAAGCTTCTTTTGCACCAGAGACTATCACAGAGTACCACAACTGGTCACACATACAAAGTGTCTGTAAATTTCCCAAGACCAAGTGGCATATCTACAATACAACCTCTACAACTAAGGCTCACAGAACATAGAACAGGGGGTAGAGAAGACACTAATGATTCTTTCAATTTTCATTAATGAAGCTCCTTCATGCAACAGAGGGTCAGGAACACAAAAAGTCACAAATGGCTAAAGCACAGAGAGTAAGAGTCTGCAGAGTGTGGGTTCTTGGACAAGACTCATATGTTAAACTTGACCTACTCAGGAATCAGGGACCATTGAGGAAGAGGGCAGAAAAATTGTTAAGAGCCAGGGAGAAGGTGAATGACCATATGGAAATAGAGTCCTACAAGCTCCTGGGACCTTGCTCATATGAGCCTACAACAACTGTGTCAGCATACACAGATCTATGCATACTCAAGCAGACAAAAACCCAGCACAGATCTGTGGAAATGGGCAACAAGCCCCAATCTTGGTCAAAGAATTATTGGCAGCTGATTATTGCTAGGTGAGGAAGAGCTGATCTTCATAAAGGGAAAGACTCCACATAGGCTGACTAGACCCCGGTGGAGGAACTTGCACTGAGGAATGTCAGGGACACTAACTTGACAAAGTAGGCCTTAACACAAATGACAGAATGTATGAATTCCAGGGGGCTAGGGGGGTTGGGTGCCAGTGGGGAAAGGAGTATATTGATGATTAATATTGATTGAAATGTTCTGTTTGAAATATACCAAAATTCAATTTTGAAAAGTATTTTACTAAAAAAAAAAAGAAAAGAAATGTTTACTAAAAAAAATAAATGTACAAAAGCTGAATAAAAATTAAAAATAAATATTTTTTTAAAAAAGGAAATTGGTGGGGCTGGAGAGATGGCCTAGTGGTTAAGAGCGCCGACTGCTCTTGCAGAGGACCCAGGTTTGATCCCCAGCACCCACATGGTGGCTGAGAACTTCTGTAACTCCAATTCCAGGAGAACTCCAGTTCCAGGGGAATCGGACACCCTCTTCTGACCTCCGAGGCATTGCACAACACGAGTGCACAAACCTACATGCAGACAGTACATTCATACAAATAAATAAATAAATAAATAAATATATTTTTTAATTTAAAAAAGGAAATTGGGAAATAATTCATGTATTTAACAAAGGCAATCTCAGAAATGACAAGCCAATAACACAGGGAATAGCATGAAAGAGAGAGAGGGAAAAGACAAAAACCTGATCGTTTGAAACAATCCAGTGATTTGAAGCACTCAGTGATTGACTGATGCAGGGCTGACTTTAAAGGTTATATTAACTCCCCTTCGAATGAATTGCATTCACCTGACTAAATGTTTCTCTTGGTTATTAAAACAGCTGAAGTCTGCTCCACCTGTATCACTGTCCTTTTAAATTTTCTTTTTTTATTATTATTTTTTTATTTTTTATTTTTTATTATATATATATTTTTTATCAAATCTAGACCCGTGTCCCCCCATCCCCCCACCCCACCAGAGCTCATGCATTCTGCCAAACATGCTATTCGTCTCCTGCTTTCTCACTCTTTTCTACATATTCTCCAATGGGGACAGTTTCTGCACTGTTTTGAATTGCAGAATTTAATGGTGTCAGTCAGTTCTTTGAATGCAGTCCTTTCTGTTGTCTTTGTTCCAATGGTATATGCATACGACTACTGCCACTGCTTTGGAACAAAAGCTTCGAAAGTGGGCCAATGCGGTCCACAGGAAAATACTAGAACTAACTAGGTAATGTGTCACTGGTAGCATCCACAGTGAAGGGATCCATTTGGTCATTTGTTTTTTTCTTGGGGAACTGTGGTTCTTTCAATCATGCAGCATTATGTCTTCTAGCTCTAGCCAATTTTCCTGCAAAGCTCATTGATGTTCCATCTTTTTTTAACTGCTGCATAGAACTCGCACATTGTGGTAGATTACCGATACATTGCATTCTCTATCCACTCAATTCAACCTGAGGGGCATTTGGGTTGGGGTTATCCAAGCTCTTTGCTATTTGTGAAGAAAAAAGGAGCTGAAATAAACATGGCCATACATATATCTCTACGGTGGGGTGAGTCCTGTGGGGGTAAGCATGCCCAGGAGTGGTATGGCTGCGGTCGGGTGGCAAGTTCATTAAAAGTCTTCCAAGGGTTCTCAACAGACTGCTTTCCGTATGTGGCTGCATGAGTTTGCAACTCCCCCACCAGCAGTGGATGAGTGTTCCCCTTTTCGCACAACCTCTCCAGCACCTTGGTATCATTTGTTTTATCTTGATCCTAAGCCAGTCTTATTGGAGTGAAGATAACAATTCTTTGAGTGGTTTTGATTTGCATTTCCTTAAATCGATTAGTGATGTTGAAACTCACTTCTTAAGGTTTGTTTCTCAGAACATCTCTAATTCCCTTCCCTGTGTGAAGTCTGTGTTCAGCTCTTTTTTTTTTTTTTTTTTTTTTTTTTTTTTTTTTTTTTCTTGCTCCTTTGTTTTTTGGAGTAGTTTATATAATTCTGAGAAATATTCAAGTGCTTTGTCAGATGTTTTCTGCAGTGAAGGTTTCCCTCCCACTCTTTGGGTTTCCTCTTCACTTCTTGATTGTTTCTAGTTGATGTACAGAAGCTATTTGAGTTGTATAAGGTCGGCCATTTGTCAATTGTCGTACTTATTTCTTGCGCAGCTGCTGATCTGCATTAGGAAGTATTTTCCTATGCCTATGGTCTTCTAGTCTGCTGCTAACCTTTTTTTCTGCTATCGCCTTCAGAGTTTTGGGATTTCATGTGGAGGGTCTTTGATCCATCTGGAAGTTGACTTTTGTACAAGGCAAGGGGTGAGAGGAAGGGGGTTTAATTTCATTCTGGTCTATCAAGTGGTGATCCAGTTTTTGCCAAAACACACTGTGCTGAAAGATTTTGCTGTCTTTTTCTCCATTGTGGCTTTCTTGGCTAGCCCTTGTCAAATTATGAGATGGCTGAAATTGTTTTTTTTTTTTTTTTTTTTTTTTTTTTTTTTTTTTTTTTTTTTTTTTTTTTTTTTTTTTTTTTTTTTTTTTTTTTACCAGGCTGTTTTTATGAACTATAGCCCTGTAGTATAGTTTGTAGTATAGTTTGAAGTGTGTTATAGAGATTGCCCCTGTGTAGCTCTTTTTCGCTCAGGGTTTGTTTTGGCTATTTCCGGTTCTTTTGTTTTTCCAAAATGAATTTAAGCACTTTTTTTCCCGAGCCTGTGAAAGAAATTCATTGGGGATTTTGATTGGGATTAAATCTATACAAGAGTTAAATCTATACAAGAGTTTTGGGTAGAATGGACAATTTTTACAATGTTAATTGTTCCAATCCATGAGCATCTGGGAGGTTTTTTCCATCTTCCTGGGTGTCTTCACACAATAAGTTTCTTTTTTTAAAGGTTTAAAACTTTTTGTTCGTAGAGATCCTTGGTGTCTATTAGTTAGGTTTGTTCCCTAGGTAATGTCATTAGTTTTTGAGGCAATTGTGAACCATACATCAGAGACTCGAGGGTGTATCTGTGGGTTCTGGGTCAGCTGGGGCTTGAAAAATCAGCTTTTGGGTTTAAAAAGTAACAAGAGACCAGAACCTGAAGTGAAAGCTATGTTGTCTGGGATAATTGAACTTGCTGGCTTTATGCTGGGGCTAGAAAAATCAGCCTAATAAGTGTAACAAGAGACAGTCATCATTGTGGTGAAATCTTATGGGAATAATTCCTTCAGGGTCAGCACACAGAAGCTGTGTTCCAGAGGGGTCCTGAGCCTCCATCTCCAGCAAGAAGCAGAACTTGGTAATGCGTAAGAGTATCCTATATGGTTACGGTGTTGAAACTTGAGGGGATCACAGAGAGCAACCAAGGCTTGGCAGCTGTGACAGGTCTCAGGAAAGACTTAAGTGGGAAGTGCACCCTCGGTTGCTGTGAAACCCCCAGGATTGCCGGGGTCATGGAGAAAAGCTGAGGCTTTGCAACAAGAGAGGTCAGAAGAGATTACCTTTGGTGAAGGTGCTGCTTCAGTCTCAGTGGTGACCCCAGCTTTTTGGAGATGCCGTCGCGTTTCCCCACCAGAATGCCTGGGACGACCTCTAAGAGCAGCGGCAGGTGTGTAGAATGGAATCGGCCTGGGCTGCGAGTATGATGCTGTGTGTGCCACCGGACGGCAGGAGGTCCGTAGAGGGGCTAGCTGCTAAGAAGACCCGTTATGGAGCCGCTAGGAAGATTCGTGAGCTGAATCCCCAGGTGTACAGCTTTGAGCTAGACTTTTGCTGGACTTTGATTTTGTTTGAGAGTGCCTGATATTTCTCCTTATTTGAAAATAAGACAGTACTTGTTTTGGATTTTCACAGGCAGCCCACAGTTAAGAGAATTTAATAGACTGAACTTTTAAACGTTTGGAACTTTAGGGACTGTGGGGCTTTTAAAGGTTGTACTGTCTTAAGGTTGTGATATAGTTTAACATCATACTTTGGGGTAAGAACTGGAAAGATGTCCGGTTTATAGGTCGGATGTGTTTTTTTTGTGTGTCAAGTTGACGGGGTCAATTGTGCTGGATAAATGCTTTTATGTGTTTAATTTTGAAAACACACCCTGGGTTGAGGGAGCCCTCAATTGGGGAATTGGCTCGCTCCATTGGACTGGCCTTTAGCCACATCTGTTGGAGTATTGTCTTGATTGTTTGGGCATGTTGGGAGGGCCCAGCCCAACAATGAGTGGTGCCAATCCGACTGTGGCGCAGCGTTGTTTGTGTACTGTATAGAGAAGGCAGACTGGGGCATGACGCCCAGGGGAGCAAAGCAGTGGATCAGGCATTCCTTCCATGGCTTGTGCTTTTACAGCTGCCTTGCCTCCAGGTTCCTACCGTTTCTGAGTTCACTGCCTTGGGCTCGACCTGAATTTGAATGAACTGTGACCACATAGAGATGTACCATGCTGAATAAAACGCCCCTTCCTCCAACAGTTGGTGTTGGTCAGAGTGTATTGTCACAACAATGGAGAAGAAACTAGGAACAACATTGGGGATTGATTAAATTCTAATACAAGAGTTTCGGTAGAATGGACATTTTTTACAATGCTAATTTTTCCATGAGCATGGAGGTTTTTCCATCTTCTGGTGTGTTCCTTTTCACAATTTCCTTTTCTTTAAAGGTTTTTAAAATTTTTTGTGTAGAGATCATTAGTAACTTTGGTTAGGTTTGTGCCCAAGTATCTTATTATTTTTTATTATTTTTTTGAGGCTACTGTGAGTGGGGAAGGTCTCTTTGAATTACTTCTTCAGTTGCATGTTGTCAGTGTAAAGAAAGGCCACTGAAATTTTTATTTAGGTTAAAATTTTAGTATCTCTGTGTTGCCACTTTGCTGAAGCTGTTCATGCGTTTCTAGGTGTTTTTCTGGTTGGAGTTTTAGCAATCCCTTAAGTAAACAATCATATCATCAAGCAAATAGGGATAAGTTTGAGTTCCTCTTTTCCAAATTAGTACCCCCCTTTAATTTCCTTTTCTTGACTATTGCTGCTAGAGGAGTTGTTCAAGCCACTTAGAGTTGAAGAGGAGTGGTTAAACGGGGTCAGCCTCCACCAAAGTTCCCATACCGTTTAGAAGGGGATATGTTTCTGTCATCTTTAGGATTTCCGCCATTTAGGTTGTTGTTGGCAGTGGGGTTTCTATATATGGCTTTGATTACGCTGAGGAATGATCCTCCTATTCTCATAATTCTTCTAGGACTTTAAGCATGAAAGGGAGTATGCTGGATTTTGGTCAAAGGCTTTTTCAGCATCAATCGAGAATGATGGTGGTGGTTTTTTTGTCTTTTTATTTCCATTTATGTGTTTGAGTTTGTTTTATTGATTTACGTAATGTTGAACCATCCCTGCACTCTGTATGAATCCAAGTTGGTCATGATGGATGAATCTTCTTGATGTGGGTCCTGTATGCAATTTTTGCCAGTTTACTGTTTAGAATTTTGGCATTCGTGTTCATTAGTGAGATGAGTCTATAATTCCCATTTTTAGTTGTATCTTGTGTGCCTGGTTTTGGTAATAGAGTGAATGCTGGCTTCATAGAAGGAATTTGGGAGAATTCCCTCTGATATTATACTTCTAAGCAGGTTTTGAGTAGTAATGGTTAAGTCTTTTTGAATGTTTTATAGAATATAGAATTCTGCCATGAAACCATCTGGGCCTAGGGCTTTTTTTAGGTTGGGAGGTTTCTTCTATTACCTCTTGCAATTTCTTCATTGTATTAGGGGTCTTGTTTATGCTGTCAATATCTTCTTGAGTGACCTTTGGTGAATTCCAGGATTTGATATTCATCCATTTCCTT
>VZQC01007751.1:832815-863502 GCA_009823505.1 Rhizomys pruinosus | reverse complement strand
GGATGTTGCTTCCTTTCACTTTATTATCCATTTGGACTTCTAGCCTCTGATTTTGCTCCTATGGTTATGTTTTTATTAGTTTCTTTTCCTAGGTGTTTGAGGATTGTTGCTCCTCTCTTCTGCCCTTTGAATTGCTTCAAGTATTTTATGAGGAGTTGGTTTTCCAGACATGTATTCCATCATCTTGTTTATGTCATGGAAGATTTTTCTCTCTCCTTCAACTATAGTCGACATTTTTTCTGGGTAAAGTATTCTGGGTTGGCATCCATAGTCCTTTAACACTGGGAATGCTTTGTTCCATGTTCTTCTTGCTTTCATGGTTTGAGCCCAGAAGTCAGTTGTAATTCTGATGGGTTTCCCTTTGTGTGTGACTTGTTTTTCTTTGGTAGCCCTCGGAATTTTGTCTTTGTTTTGGGCATCTAGCATTTTAACTATGATGTGGCTTGGGGAGTTTCTTTTCTGATCTTGTCTATTTGGAGTCCTATGTGCTTCTTGTATTTGTATGGGTTTGTCTACTTCTAGTTTGGGGAAATTTTCATCTATTATTCTGTTGAAGATCTGATCCATACTATTCTCTTGATATTCTTCTCCTTCCTCTATTCCTATGATGCGGAGGTTTGATCTTTTCATAGTGTCCCATATTTCCTGGTTGTTCCACTTTTGTGTATTTTTAAATTTTTCATTATCTTTATTTGAGCTTTTTAGTTGCTCTGTGTTATCTTCCAGATCTGATATTCTTTGTTCTGCTTCCTCTATTCTACTTCTGAGGCTTTTTCCTTTCCTTTCTTCTTGATTGGATGAGTCTTCTAATTCCTTTTTCATTTCATCCTGTGTTTTCTTTAGTATTTCCATTTCCTTTTTGAACTTCTCAATCTCTTCTTGGTGCTCCTTACTTCCTTGGTTGGCTTCCTTTTTCAGTGTTTCTACTTCCTTTCAGAGTTTGTTTTTTTCTCCCTCTAGTTCTTTCTGGAGTTCGTCAATCTGTTCCTTTAGTTCTTTCCGAAGTTTGTCATTGTATCCCTCTAGGTCCTTTGTGAGTTTTTCATTCTCTCTCTTTAGTTCTCTGAATTCTTCTTTATTTTCTTCAATTTCTCTGCGTAGGTCTGCAATTATTCCTCTAAGATCTGTTCCTTGGGTCTCCTCCAAGGGGTTCCCATTGTAGTTATCTCCTACAGGTTTGGTAGAACCTAGTGCAGGATTATCCTGTGCCTTTCCCATGTTGTCCCTCCATTGTGTCCCTGGCATGTAGGCTTCCTTTTTGTGGTTCAGATCAAAAATACCTTTTTACTATGTTAGCGGCCTAAGTCACTCTTCTCTTCTTGTTCTGAAGGTTCTCCAAAAAAAAAGTCCACTTGGATTCTCACTGATTTCCAGCAGTGGTGGTGGGGGTGTTATACGTGACCTAGCCCGTGCCCAGGTATCTGCCTGAGTGACTTCCGGCCAGCCGGCACAAAGGTGCAGAGGCACCGACCCAAACCCGCCGACCCTCTGGTCCTGGCTCCAAAGGCAAAGGGCAGTCCCGCCCAGAGGCTTCAGAGATGCGACCCCGTAGCAGCAGCCCAGGCGAGAGTCCACCCCCAAAAGTACCTGCCTCTTTTTTTTTCTTGTAATGGGAATTGAACCCATGGTTTTGAGCATGCTGTGCAAATGCTTTACCACTGAACTACATCCCACCAGCCACTGACTACTGGTGATGTTTTATTAACATATAATAGGTCTGGCACTTCCCTATGAAGAAACAGTCACATGTCTTACTTCCTGTTCTAGCCCCAGAGCCTGAAAAGATGAACCCACTGGGACTGGCTGGAGGAAAGGAGGAAAACTTGTTCCAGAAAAAATAAAAATAAAAAGTAAAAAAAGATTGGCTCTAAAACATCTTTAGGGACTGGAGAGATGGCCTAGCCATTAAGAGCACTGACTGCTCTTGCAGAGGACTGGGGTTTGATCCCCAGTACCCACATGGTGGCTGAGAACCATCTTTAACTCCAGTTCCATGGGAATCTGGCACCCTCTTCTGACCTCTGCAGCATTGCACGACACAGGTGCATGGACCTACATGCAGACAGTACATTCATATGCATAAAAAATAAATTAAAAAATTTTTTAAAATAAATAAAACATCTTTAGCAAATTTTAACTCAGGTGATCCTAACTTCACATGAAATGATTTGGTCAGAAACGAACAGGCCTCCACAATACTGTGCATTACCTTAGCAGGTCCACATACAGAATGCCTTGCTTTGTAATCCAGTACTAACCATAAACCCTTGCTTTCTTCCTTATACTACAGGCAGCACCCCCAAAATCCCAGACTGGTACAATCCAGGTAAGTTGAGCAAACCAAACTTTAGCCAAAGCTGCTTTGGCTTTTATTGTATGTAGTCAACTATTGTGTCAGTTTCTTCTCTTTCGTATCTTCCAGTGGAATGTCCCCAGGCAGCAGAGGTGGGTGGATGATATGGGATGAGGTGACAAAGCTGGGTTTTCCTTCTCCGTGAGCACAGGAAAGTCCAGTCACTGGTCCTGAAGTCATCAGTCCTTTGTAGTCAGCACTTCCCCAGGCCAGAGAGCCATGCATCTCAGGGGGTTACTATGTTAAACTTAAATAATCAACTTAAAAAAAGAAAAGGGCAAACGGATCTCTGTGAGTTAAAGTCCAGCCTGGCCTATAGAGTTAGTTCCAGGGCCAGCTGGGGCTACAGGGAGACCCTGTCTCAAAAAGATGAAGAAGAAGAAGAAGGAGGAGGAGGAGGAGGAGGAGGAGGAGGAGGAGGAGGAAGAAGAAGAAGAAGAAGAAGAAGAAGAAGAAGAAGAAGAAGAAGAAGAAGAAGAAGAAGAAAAGGGAGGAGGAGGAGGAGGAGGAGGAGGAGAAAAGGCTTATTTTGGCTCACAGTTCAGGAGTTTCAGCTGGTAGTCTACAGCATTTTAACCTGTAGCAAAGCAAGACATCCTGTGGCAGGGAGCAGGCAATGAAACATGCCGCTCACTTTTTGGTGGCTGGGCAGTGAAAGAGAAAACGGAGATGTCGGGGTCTCAGTATGCCCTTCCTGGTTCAGTCCAACCAGACTCAGGTAAGCCCTGCCTCTTAAAGGTTCTACTACCTCCCAATAGAATCATTGGCTGGGAATCAGTGGGCCTGTGAGGAGCCCTTATCTAGATCATAGTGGTCACTATAAAGAGTTTGGGACATGCCCTATGCTTAGAAGGTATGGTTTATCACCGTCCTAACTCTGATCTTCTTCTGTAGAGCGAGCTGGAATTCATGGGCCTCCAGTTATAATTGAAGGAAGTGAATATTGGTTTGTTGCTGATCCTCACTTGAACTATGAAGAAGCTGTCCTGTACTGTGCTAGCAACCACAGCTTTCTTGCCACAGTAACATCCATTACAGGACTAAGAGCCATCAAGGACAAAATAGAAAATGTAATTAAAAAAAATACACTTAAAATTTTTCTTTTTATATTTATTCTATCAAAATATTTCTAAAATCTGCAAAAGCTAAATCTTATCTAAGCATAGTCATATATGCCTATAATTCCAGCACTTGGAAGGCTGAGACAGGAAAATTAAAAGCTTGATAGGCCAGCCTGAACTACAGAGTAAGACCCTATCTAAAAGAGGGAGAGACAGGGGGCTGGAGAGATGGCCTAGCGGTTAAGAGCGCCGACCGCTCTTACAGAGGACCCGGGTTCGATCCCCAGCACCCACATGGCGGCCGAGAACCGTCTGAAACTCCAATTCCAGGAGAACTCCAGTTCCAGGGGAATCTGAGACCCTCTTCTGACCTCCGCGGCATTGCACGACATGGGTGCACAGACCTGCATGCAGACAGTACATTCATACACATAATGAAATAAATATAATTAATAAAAAAAAATTTTTTTAAAAAGAGGGAGAGAAAGAAAAAGAGAAAGATTAAATGTTTTTGTCAAATATGATTTTCCTTGGGGCTAGAGAGATGACCTAGCAGTTAAGAGCACCGACCGCTCTTGCAGAGGACCTGGGTTCGATCCCCAGCACCCACATGGCGGCTGAGAACCGTCTTTAAACCCAGTTCCAAGGGAATCCGTCGCCCTCTTCTGACCTCCGCAGCATTGCACAACATGGGTGCACAAACCTACATGCAGACAGTACGTTCATACACATACAAAAATAAAAACAATAAAAAATAAAATGTAAAAATAAATATATTACAAATATGATTTGCCTCATAGCATCCAACAATCATTATTTCATGCTATAAAGTTTAAGTAGACTTGCTTAATGCTTTAAGATTAGTAGTAAATATCAACTCTCTGAGGAGATAAGCCTCAGTATAGAATGTAAATAATCCTTATTCATTATTATGTTTCTTTCTAAAACTTACCTTTATAGTTAACTTTCCATTTCTATAATAAGTAAAATGCCAAAAATAGCTCTGGGGAGAAAAGTAGTATAATTAAATCTTGTAATTAACCATAATACAGCATTGAATGCCCAATTAATGTATTAGTCTAAATATGCATAACTATAATTATAGCAGTCATTTTCTGCATTTAAAATAAGGCCTGTGAATATGTAAAATAGGATGTTTCAAGTTACTTTTTGGTGAAAGGTCTTTTATATAAATTTTTAAAACCAAATCATTGACTAGCTGGCAATTTTCATGATTTGTGGTTATAATAAAGCAGAACATGTAAGTCAAAACTCTCCTAGACAATCTAGCATGTCAGGATGAGTGTTTGTTTTGTTTTTCAGATCTCTGGTGAGGGACAGAAGTGGTGGCTAAAACCTACTGAGAATCTAGTTGATCATTATTTTATGCGGTATGTAACATCTTTAATGTTGACTCCACTTTGTAACTTTATCAAAAAAGAAGCAGGCCCCAATTACCCTGACCAAGTGAATTACTATTCCTCTTTTTCAATATTTTATTTGTTATTTTTTATTATTTTATATATATGAGTGCATTGCCTGAATGTACGTAAGTGCACCCATGTTGTTCAATGCCCTCAGTGGTCAGAAGTGGGCATCAGATCCCCTGAAACTGGGTTGTTGACCACCATGTGCGTGCTGGGAAACAAACCTGGGTCTTCTGCAAAAGCAGTGGTCTTACCACTAAGCCATATCTCCAGCCCAGATTACTATTTCTATGCAGTTTTAAACATTAATCCATAAACTGTCTGTGGGGAGCTGGCGTGAGTAACACCATGGTGAACTCTGAATGACGTTTGATATTTCAGCAAGTTCTTGGCATGCATGGGTTAATATTGTGCAAGCAGATGTGTTGTGCACTGTTTTGCAGAAGGAATTGTTTTAAGGGAATGTCCTCGAAAGGCTAGGCAATAATCCTCGAGATTGTCCTGGGAAAGTAAACAAAGCATGATGGCGCCTTCGCCCCATGTGAAATTTGCAGAAGAGTCCTTGTTTACTTGCTTGTATAAAAAGCCTATAGAAATAAAGATTGGAGCTCCAGTATGTTGGTATCAAGGGAAAGAGTGCCCAAGTGTGGTAGTGGTGCATGCCTTTAATCTCAGCACTTGGGAGGCAGAGGCAAGTAGATCTCTGTCTACATAGCAAGTTTCAGGCCAACTGGCATCACAGGAACACCCTGTCTCCAATAATAATAATAATAATAATAATAATAATAATAATGGCATTAACATTAAATTGGGAATTAAAATAACATGGTAAAAAATGAAATGAGATATGTAATTACACTGTGAGTGTCACATCTCTTAACCTTTCTTTCAGCTCACGACATCCGTGGCACCACTTTCACATGAGATTTGGAGACGAATGCTTGCACATGTCTGCCAAGACATGGCATGCTGGTAATGTTAATTCTAACTCTCTGACATTGGTCATGTAATATGTGAACTTCAGATTCAATTACTACCTTAACCTTGTTTTCTTTTTGAGTGTATATTCAGTAGTTTTATCTCAGTGCTCTGCTCTGCAGCTGGGACACAGTTTGTTCTAGTCTGGAAGCCAAGTTAGTTTGGGGAGACTGTGGACAATTAACAAATAATGTCATTAAGCTACTTTTTTTTTCACAGAGATGATCAAAGGCTTTCTTAATGAATAAGCAAAATAAGCCAAATTTTAATTTCTAAACTTTTTTTACATTTATTTATTTGTGTGTTTGTCCACAGCCTACATGTGTGCATATAGAGGTAAAAGTACCATAGCTCTAATTCCAAATAGAAATAAAATTTCTTTCCAATATAGATATTTTTCTTTCTTTATCTTAAAGCAATGAATTCAAACCAAACTTACCACTTTCATAATTAATAGACATATAGATAAATTGACAGAGGTGAATATCCAGCAGCTCTGTGTCCCTCCAATATACTTTCCTATCTTCCTGTGTGTCACCATCATTCTTTGGATGGTGTAGTTGTTATAATAAACATGTGCTTTTTTAAAAAAAATATGGAACACTTCACGAATGTGCATGTCATCCTTGTGCAGGGGCCATGCTAATCTTCTCTGTATCATTCCAATTTTAGTATGTGTGCTGCCAAAACAAGCACAAAAACATGCTTTTTTACAGGTGATATTGGCATAGTATAACCTACTGATATGAAGAATAGTAGAAGACAGAAATTACTAGTGAAGAAGGAGAATATATCTTTACCACTGGGTTTAAAGACTAATTAAGAGAATTTCCTGGGACCAAGAGTAGACTTCAGTAGCAGACTGTCTGCTTATCATACAATTCCTAGCACCAAAAACAATATAATAATAGGAGAATTTTCTTTACAAGTAGCTTTTATGCAGTGAATGATAAATTTTCATCATTACAATTTTGGTTGTCTTTTTTCAGACTTAAGTAAACGAGCAGACTGTAATGCCAAGTTGCCCTTCATTTGTGAAAAATACAATGTTTCTTCGTTAGAGAAATATAGTCCAGATTCTGCAGCCAAAGTGCAGTGTTCTGGGGAATGGATTCCTTTTCAAAATAAGGTAAAAAGAGAATTCCTGCCCCATGTGAACAATGCCTTCTTGCTGGTGGAGTGGCCTATGGTAGAAGGGCATCCCATCAGACACATCTCTGAGGTGACTTTGCACATGTCAGTGACCCTCCTGAGACTCTGTTTTCAGAAGCACAGGGATTATACAAAGCCAGCTCTAAAATTAGTTGTACCTGCAGATCCTTCCATTCTATTGTTCCCAGAACCAAAGTTGCTGAAGTTGGTCTGCCAATGGCTAGCAATCCACAGAAGAGTCACAACTAGCTCCATGGTACTTGGAAACTAACTCCACTTAAAGCTACTGTTTTCTCATCCTCAAAAGAAAAAATTCAACCAGCATCTGCCAATAAAACTAAGCCAGTGTTTCCCAAACTGCTCGACAGAGACTATACATGTTCTACAAAATATTTATCACTCATTTGGCCCCATGTGGGAGTTATGATGAAGTGGGTTTTAGAAGTGCTCCATTCTGTCTTCCCCTTTGAGATGCATAATCCACACAGGTACATGCATCTGACATGACATGAGAGGTACTGGGCTGCTAGAAAGAAATTGCCATAGAATGTTAAGATATTTCTTATTTTTTCTCTTAAAAGAAGTTTAAAGGCAAACAGGCCAGGTTGGTGTGGAAACTCCACAGTCTTCAGTGCTCCTTTGTTTTGTTCTGCCATCCTCCATGTGAGGTCTATCTGCTGGAGTGCAGAGTGGTTCTTCTGGGGTCCTTTCTAGAAACTACCCAGTGACTTTACCTGTACTTCATTGACCCATCTAGTCTACAAGACAGCTGAAAAAAAATTGTGGAATGATTCAAGGAACACTGTTTAGGACATGGTACTTCACACTAAAGCGAACGTAATAAGAATGACGGAAGGGATGCTTTTGACAGTGAATGCATCTGTGTAAAGCTAAGGGTTGTTTTGGCTTCTGGATTGTGGTGTGTGTGTGTGTGTGTGTGTGTGTGTGTGTGTGTGTGAGTGTTGGAAATTGAACCCAGGGCCTCATATATACTAGGTATTATAGCTCTGTCACTGAGCTATACTTCCAGCCATATTTTGGTTTGAAAAAAATAGGATAATCTTTGTAACTCCCCCAAGGTATTAGGATTATGCTAATTTAAATAGTCAATATAACCTTGAATTAAAATGTCTTACCAAGAGAAAAGAAATGAGAAATGCTTTCTCTTAAAATGTATTTGATGGGGCTGGAGCGATGGCCTAGCGGTTAAGAGCGCCGACCGCTCTTGCAGAGGACCCGGGTTCGATCCCCAGCACCCACATGGCGGCCGAGAGCTGTCTGAAACTCCAATTCCAGGAGAACTCCAGTTCCAGGGGAGTCCGACGCCCTCTTCTGACCTCCGCGGCATTGCACGTCACAGGTGCACAGACTTGCATGCAGACAATACATTCATACACATATGGAAATAAATTTAAAAAATTAAAAAATAAATAAATAAATAAATAAATAAAATGTATTTGATATCATGAAGTGATGACTTAAGAGCCCAGATTTTGACATTACATGGAATAGAGTCAAATGTGACCTTACTGTTTTGTGGTTGTTTCTAATAAGGGTCAGATTACTTAACTCTCTTGTTTCTAGTTTTCTTATTTGTTTTGAGAATTAAATGAGATAATATCACAAAAATTGCTTAGCACATAAGAAACAATGAATGAGAATTTTTTAGCATGTAGGAAGGACTCAGTAAAGTTGTTTATATTATTGGATTTGAAATCTTGTGTTACTACTTTGTAAATTGCCATATTTCACAGATGAAATTATCAGCCCTCTAAAAGATGAGGTATTTCCTCCTCATCATAGAAGTTTGTATAAATTCCACCTTGGGGGCTGGAGAGGTGGCCTAGCGGTTGAGAGCGCTGACCGCTCTTACAGAGGACCCGGGTTCGATCCCCAGCACCCACATGGCGTCTGAGAACCGTCTGAAACTCCAACTCCAGGAGAACTGCAGTTCCCGGGGAATCCGACACCCTCTTCTGACCTCCGCGGCATTGCACGACACGGGTGCACAAACCTACATGCAGACAGTACACTCATACACATACAAAAATAAATAAAAAATTAAATTAAAAAAAAAAAATTCCACCTTGGGTCTGGAATCTTAGACTCCACCCGTGTCTTTGTTTACAGTGCTTTTTAAAGATCAACTCCAAGCCGCTTACGTTTTCTGAAGCAAGTACCACTTGCCATTCATACGGGGGCACCCTCCCTTCAGTGCTGAGCCAGAGTGAACAAGGTACCAGAATTCCTGGGGAAACCCATGTTTGTTTTCCTTTGTTTCTTTGTTTCTTTGATGTAATGTTGAGGATCTAACTCTTAGACCTCAGCCCAGCTAGGCAAGTGCCCTGCAGCTGGGGAACACTTTGTTCTAATCAGGAAGCCAAGTTAGTTTTGGAAGGCTGTGAAGAATTAACAAATAATCTTGTTAAGCTACTTTTTTCACAAAGATGGTCAAAGGCTATCTTAATGAATAACCAAAATCAGCTAAAATTTAATTTCTAAACTTTTTTACATTTATTTATCTCTGTGTATGTATCTGTGCATACCCACATGTGTGCATGTAGGAGTCAGAGAACAACTGGCAGAAATCAGTCCTCTCCTTCCACCATGGGGGTCATCTCTCTGGTGCGAAATATTTCTGCAAATATTTCTTTTTAACAGATTTTATTACCTCCTTGCTTCCGGAAATGGAAGCTAGTTTATGGATTGGTCTTCGCTGGTCTGCGTATGGAAGGATAAACAAATGGACGGATGGCAGAGAGCTGACATACAGCAACTTTCACCCATTACTGGTTGGTCGGAGGCTGAGTATATCAACAAATGTGAGTGGTGTTTGAATCAGTCATCTATTCAGTATTTGGAAATATCTGGGTCTCCCATAAATTATTAGATCAAGAACAACAGCCCAAGGGCTGGGAGTGTAGGTCAGTTGGTAAAATGCTTGCTTCCTATGCCCAAAGCCTAGAGTTTAATTCCCAGCACCTCATAAACCAAGCAGGGTGGCACATGACTATTAACCTCACACTTTGGAGATAGAGACAGGAGGATCAAAAAATTCAAGATGATCCTCAGCTACATAACAAGTTTAAGACCAGTCTGGTATATATGAGACCCTGATTCAAAAAAAAAAAGGAATGGCCTATTGTAAGACATGCCCATAACAGGCAAATTTATAAAGCTAGCATGAATTGTGTTTTCTAGAAGCTAAGGAGGTGGAAGGAAGGGTGATGCTGAGGGATATGAAGCTTTTGGAGAAGTGAAAATGACCTAAAATTGATGGTTGTATAATTCTACAAATACACTCAAAACTACTGACTGTGCATACAAAATAGGTGAATTGTTTCCTATGTGAATTACAGTTTAATAAAGCTCTTAGAACAACAGACACTCTGTAACCACAGCCTTCAGGTAGGTGGCCTTCTTCACAGTAGCATCAGATGCCAAAGGACTTATTTCACAGCCATATAGAACTATCCAGAAACATGAGCAGAAACCAGTATCAACATTTTCCCTAACATCTGGAGAATAAGAGAATCAATCCCAGTGTCCTGAGGCAAAAGACAGAAGTGGTGATTGATGATGGTTATTTTTTTTTTTTAATTTAATTTTTATTGATGGTTTGTGCATTTTGTACATCATTGTCCAATTCAGATCAGGCATATTTCCCTTTCCCTTCCCCCCCACCCCCACCCCATCCCAGATCATGTATTCTGCCATAACTGTCCTGCATCTTTCAGGTTTGTTTTTTTTTTCATTTTTTAGCTATAAGTGATAATCCATGAGTATAAGCATCCTTCGTGCAAAACCAACCTACAGACTGTTGTGCCCAAACCCCCACAGTCCCACCATTCAGTGGGGGGTGACAGGTTGTTTGTTCAATCAAGTTGATCAAATGAGTGTCCAGACTACATCGCTGTAATTTCACCGTTCACCCCAATCGCAGCCTTTACATTCTACCACGCCCCCTCTTCCGCAGATTGTTCCCTAGGCTTAGAAAAGGGACACAGGTGGATGAGAAGTAAAACTGTCCTCTCTCTCTGGAGCTGTTGACTTGGATTCTGGTCAATTCTGGCTGTTTCCTTTCATGGGCTGACAGTTTGTTCACTACATGTGAGAAAGCCATAGATTTAATTTCTTGCTGCCGTTCTCATTAGCGGGAAACAAGAGAAGGCAGAGGGCACTATGCTGACAATAGTTATACATACGCCATGCAATTGCTGGCCACAGCTTCTGTCTTTCCTACATTCTGGATGCAGATCCCTTCAACATAAAAGACAAAGATTAGGAAAATAGCATAAAAATTGCCTTTGGCATGTTACATGCTGGTGGAAAAAGGAATGCTTAAATTTGTATGACAATATCCATTGTGGGTATAAGAAATGCACAAGTTATAGAAGAATAAACACATGTACACACAAAATGTCAACCCTGATTTTATGCTCTTGCAGAGGACCCGGGTTCAATTCCCAGCACCCACATGGCAGCTAAGAACGGTCTTTAACTCCAGTTCCAGGGGAATCTAACGGCATCTTCTGACCTCTGCACTGCACCAACGTACATGCAGACAGTACACTCATACACATAAAAAATAAATAAATAATTTTTAAAAAGAAGTACATAAAATTCAATTAAAAACACACATTAAAAAAATAAAAAATAAAACTCAAATATTTACCCATCACCCATATTAAGAAATATACTGGGCTGGGAATGTAGATATATGGTTTAGTGCTTGCCTAGCAGTGTGTGGGATCTTGAGTTCAATCCTTAGCCCAAGACAGGAAGGCAGAAAAGCAAGAAAGAAGGGAGGGAAAGGGAAGGAAAGGGAAGGGAACAGAAAGGGGGAAGGGAAGGTTCAAGGTCAATCTGGGCCACAGAGTGAGATCCTATCTATCGATCAATAGGTAGATAATAGTTTTTTTTATTTTCTATGTGTATGAATGTACTGTCTGCATGTAGGTTTGTGCACCTGTGTCGTGCAATGTCGTGGAGGTCAGAAGACGGTGTCGGATTCCCCTGGAACTGGAGTTCTCCTGGAACTGGAGTTTCAGATGGTTCTCAGCCGCCATGTGGATGCTGGGGATAGAACCCAGATCCTCTGCAAGAGCAGTCAGCATTCTTAACCGCTAGGCTATCTCTCCAGCCCTGAAAATAGATATTTTAAATAGCCACCCTGTACATAGGTATAGATATAATATTGAATTGAAACAAAAGTTTTGGAGAACAATACTCTTAGAAATTATGCATACTAATGTTTTCATCTTTAGAAATTACACATCTGTTCTGTTCCTCTCCATTCTAGTCTCATTTCCTATCCTGTCCTCCACATCTTGTTCTATTTCATTCTCACTCTCATGATCTCATGACTTCTACATTACTTTCAGGCCATATTGGAGTCCTGATCTAGGGAACCACAATGAACAGTTCAGCATCTTTTCTTCTACTGCTCTCTGCATGCTGTTTCTCTGACATAGATGAGACCACAGTATAAACACTAGTGGAATCTATTTTTCTCAACATAGAATTATAAGTAGTTGTATCTGCTATCAAAATATCTACTGAGAGCTGAGGATGGTGGGACACAGCCTTAATTTCCATAAGTTAAATAGTAATTCCTATTTCACCCAGCATAAATGTTCTTTTTGGTCTTTTCAAGACAGGGTCTCCCTGTAGCTCCAGCTGTCCTGGAATTCACTCTGTGGACCAGGCTGGTCTTGAACTCACAAAGATCTGCCTGCCTCTGCCTCCCAAGTGCTAGGATTAAAGGCGTGCACCACCACTCCTGGCCTATGAATATTCTTATTCTTTGCAAATTTCTCTTTCAAAGCCTTCCTGTATTTCTGATTAATTTTATGACTCTGTAAATAGGAAATATGCTGAACTCTGTTATTTTGGGGGTTTTGTTTTTGATTTTTACATTTATGTATTGTGTGTGTGTGCACATGTGCTCATGCACACATATGCATACACCACACTCATGAAGGCCAGAGAACAGCTTGTGGGACTCATTTCTCTATTTCCTCCCTATGGGCTCCAGGGATCGAATTCACATCATCAGCTTGACAACA
Source organism: Rhizomys pruinosus (assembly GCA_009823505.1). Classification (NCBI taxonomy): domain Eukaryota; kingdom Metazoa; phylum Chordata; class Mammalia; order Rodentia; family Spalacidae; genus Rhizomys; species Rhizomys pruinosus. The sequence goes on along the minus strand of VZQC01007751.1, from coordinate 850,463 downwards.
AGCACCTTTACCCACTGAGCCATCTAATTGGTCCAACCCTATGTGTTTTGTTCATTGCAAGTATTTCCCTCGGCTTTTTAAATGTTTTATTATTTATTTTTTTATTTTATTTTTGTATGTGTATGAATGTAGTGTCTGCATGTAGGTTTGTGCACCTGTGTCGTGCAATGCCTCAGAGGTCAGAAGAGGGTCTCAGATCCCCCTGGAACTGGAGTTCTCCTAGAATTGGAGTTACAGACGGTTCTCAGCTGCCATGTGGGTGCTGGGGATTGAACCCGGGTCCTCTGCAAGAGCAGTTGGTGATCTTAACCACTAGGCTATCTCTCCAGCCCCTTATTATTTATTTTTATGTGTATGAGTATACTGCCTGCATGTGTAAGTACACCCGTGTTGTGCAATACCCATGGAGATCAGAAGAAGGTATTGGATCCCCTGGAACTGGATTTGCAGCTGGTTGTTAGCTGCCATGTAGGTGCTTGGAATCAAACCTAAGTCCTCTGCAAGAGCAGCTAGTGCTCTTAACCACTGAGCTATCTCTCAGCCCCCGTTTTTCCCTCAGTTTTAAAACATCTGAATACTAAAAATGATATATAAATACGTTTTTTATTTTAATAATTTTTATTTATTTTTCTGTGTATAAGTGTATTGCCTGCATGTATGTTAAATGTACCCATGTCATGCACTGCTCACAGAGGTCAGAAGAGGGCACTGGATTCTCTGGAACTGGAGTTACAGATGGTTATTAGCTACCATGTGAGTGCTGGGAACCAAGCCCAGGTACTCTGCAAGAGCAGACAGTGCTCTCAACCACTAAGCCATCTCTTGAGCCTTAGATTTTTAACAATTTTTTAAAAATAAAATAACAGTAATAATAAAGTTCAGGATAATAAACCTCATTGGTAGAGCAATTACTTAGGTTACACAGAGCCTTTAACACTACCCCCAGCACCAAAAATAAAAAAAGAAAGCTTAAAAATGATGACAATATAAAGAAAGAAATTTTTGAACAACAGGACAATGTGTGTTTTAAGCTAAATGTTATTGCAAAGGAGTCAAGTTGTTTTTAAAAATTAAAAAGTGTTACACCAGACATGGTAGTGCATGCCTTTAATCCCAGCACTCAGGAGGCAGAGACAGGCAGATCTCTGTGAGTTCAAGGGCAACCTGGTCTACATAGCAAGCTCCAGGCCAGCTGGGACTAAAAGGAGACCCTGTCTCAAAAAAGCAAAAATAAAAAAATTTAAAAAGTGTGTGAGTTAAAACAACTATAATAAGCTAAAGTTAGTGATTATTATATAAAGAAAGGTTATAAACGTAACGTATCCTAAATGCACCGTACTTGGAAAGCCTACAGTAGTGGAGTGCAGCGTCTAAGGCCTCCCGGTTCCCTCCTCACTCATTCACTGACTCACTCAGAGTAACTTGCAGTAAACTGTAAGCCTCAGGCATGCTAAGTGTCCTGTGAAGGTGTACCATTTTTATCTTTTATAAGTATTTTTTTCTTACTGTACCTCTTCTCACTGTAGTACTCAGTAAGAAACATGCCATATATAGCCTAAGAGCAGTAGGCTAACCCTGTTGCTAGGTGTGCAGTAGACAATAGCATCTAGATTTGTATAAGTATACTTTGATGTTCACTCAATGGCACACCACCTAGGATGATTACTCAGAAAGTGTGCCTCTCAGGTGACATATGCCTGCATTTAGGATGCTATCTATTATTCAATGAACAACATTGAATATAGTTAGGCTGGAGGACTGCTCAGTGTTTGAGAGTATGTATTGCTTTTGCAGAGGACGAGTTTGATTCTCAGCACCCATGCCAGACAACTTACAACTGCCTATAACTTTGGCTTCAGGGGATCCTATGCCCTCCTCTGGCCTCCATAGGCAACTGCACACATGTAATCAAACCCTTCCCCCACAGACAGATACACATAAATAAATAACAAATCTTTTTCTTAAACATAGCTACACAAAGCTATGACATCACTAGGTAATAATCTGTGGGGCCACTGTCATATATGCAGTTTGTGGTGAACTGAAACATTATGTAGTATATTAATGCATTATAATTCTGCCATATTTAATATACTAATAGGACTAATTATCATTATATGTGCCTTCAACAATATTTTAGCTAAATTCTTCGCATCCTTCCAGACAACCTTGAGACTTGTTTTAGTCAATTTCTAGCCACAAACAATTCCTGATGTGAATTTGACTACATTTTAGGGATATGACACCCTTTTATCAGTCTTCTAATTTGGGAATGTATGTACTCTGTCTCATCATTTATTCATCTTCCTTTAGAACTCTCTGTGAGGTTTTATAGGAGCTCTAGTTTCCTTTTCTTATCACTGAGAATGGATTTTTATCTTCATTCTCTTCTCTTACTTGGGATTTTTTCCCCCATAGGTATCTCTGGTAGTTACTTCTGAGTCACAGGAACTGTAATACCTGAACAAAGGAAAGGAAGGAAACAAAGGAAGGAAAGTTGTATTCTGAATCATGGTTTGAGGAGGTTTAGTCCATGGGGGTGGGTGCAGCAGGCTAATTCACATTCTACTGGGCAAGGACCAGAGAGGGAGTACCGGCGTCCTCTGGCTTTCTCCTTTCCCCCTCTGTGTTCCTCAGGCCTCCAGCCTCGGGAGGAGGCCCCCACTCAGAGTGGGTCTTCCTGCTTCAGTTACACCTCTCTGAAAATGCTCTCACAAACACAACCTGAGGTGTAGCTGATTCTAAATCCACTCACCTTACAGTGAGGATTAACCATCACAACATCTATGTTCCTACATGTTTTTACTACCTCTCGATCTTCTTGGCCTTCCAAATCTGCTACTCATAATCAACACATACCATCGATCCTCATTTCTCTACTCACTGACTTGTTTTCATTTCATACTTAACCACAAATGCTAAATCTTCTGGAAACATGGGAATCAAGAGAGCAGCAACCACATCCTAGACTTTATCTGTTACCTGATAAAGTAGAACTACAGTCATTTGTTGTTAAATACTATGTTTCTCTTTACACCATTCTGTTAAAAGCTTATTTCATATTTTTAGTCAGGAATAAGCACTAGATTTCCCAGGAGTTGTTACCATCACCTTGAAGATGTCATGCAGTTTTTTTCACATTAGGCTTGTTGGTATGTAAAGAGATTATCTTTTGTACATAAAACCTGGTCATTTTGAATGTGTTCTTTTTTTAATTTTTTTAATTTATTCTTGTCTGTGTATGATGTACTGTCTGCATGTAGGTTTGTGCACCCGTGTCGTGCAATGCCGCGGAAGTCAGAAGAGGGCGTCGGATTCCCCTGGAACTGGAGTTAAAGACAGTTCTCAGCCACTATGTGGGTGCTGGGGATCGAACCCGGGTCCTCTGCAAGAGCAGTTGGCTCTCTTAACCGCTAGGCCATCTCTCCAGCCCCTGAATGTTTTCTTCTTTTGCTATTGCACTAACTTGGGTTTGTTAGCATTTGCTTCAAGAAAGTTTTCATCTCTGTTCTTAGAGTTGATTTTTAAGCTATATTGTCTGACTTTCTTCCAGTAATGTTAACATATCTTTCTGTCTTTTCTGTGATCTGGAATTAGGACCCTGCCTGAGGTAATAGCTTTGTGTTCTGAAGGTTTGGAGGAACTAAATTTTTAGAATCCCTTTAAGAGCATTCTTTAGTAATAATGGGGGTTTGTATAGCAGTTGAGGACCCAAGCTCAAGGAGACTGTGTGGGTTTGCATTCCCACTTTGCCACTTACAATGCCTTTCAGAAGTTTACTTAGCTTTTACTAAACTTCAGCTTCTCATCTGTAAGTCCCAGTGATTCTATACTTACCTCACAGGGTCAATAATATATAAGAATACTTTACTTAAACTTCTAGTATCACACACATAGATATTCTTCAATAACTACCTGCATTAATTTCTTCAAAGTTCCTGGGGTGTTTGTGGGCTTGAATTTTCCTTATGATAGGTATATTTCAAGAAATTTACCTGTATCACTTAAATGTTTACATATATTAGAATAAAGTTGTATGTGTTTTTTTTTTTTTTTTTTTTTTTTTTNTAGTCCCAGCTGTCCTGGAACTCACTCCGTAGACCAGGCTGGCCTTGAACTCACAAAGATCCGCCTGCCTCTGCCTCCCAAGTGCTAGGATTAAAGGCGTGTGCCACCACGCCCGGCATATGTGCTATTTTTATCTCCATGCCTTATTTTGATTGCACACAAAATCAGATGCATGCTCTTAATCTTCTCCACTCACTTCTATCCTCTACTCCTATTGTTTGACTTATATTTATTAATGGCACTTCCATATTTTTCTATCCAATTTTTCTTGGCATTATCCTTTTCTTTATTTTCCAATATCTCATGTTGAATTATTAGTTCATTTTGCCTTTTTAAGAAGAAACCATGTTTATTAATACACATTTTCCTCTTTATAAAGTTTTGTCTATATTCCCTTTTGGATACTTCTTATTATTTTCTATAATTATTTTATTTGCATTTTGGTTTTATATTAAATAATTTGATTGTTTTACTTTTTAACTTGTCATTTTTAGTATAAGCTTACTTTTCTTAGTTTTTAGTTTTTACATTTCTTTTAATGTAGGGAGGGCAGGTGGATGTGCACCATGTATGGAGGTCAGAGGACAACTTGCAGCAGTTGACTCTCCTTCCATCATGTGGACTCTGGAGATTGAACTCAGGTCATCAGATTTGGCAGCAAGCTCCTTCCACCTGATGACCCCTCTCACTGGCCCTTTTCTTGGTCTTTTTAAGTATGAAACATTCAAGTGTACAGAAAAATATGCAGAAATATATTTTGAAATTCATGCTTATTCTTACTAGTAACAGAGCTAAATGTATTTGCTTCATATCCAGCACCATGTAGAAGACTGGTGCAGTGGAGCAATCTTGGTATTACAGTGCTTGGGGAGGCAGAGACAGGAAGATCCCAGGAGCTTGTTGCCAGCCAGTCTATCTGAGTCAGAGATCACCAGGTCCAGTGAGAGATCCTACCTCTAAAAACTAAGGTGGAGAAGCCAGGCCTGGTGGCACACATCTTTACTTCCAGGTTGAGGGTCAGAGGCAGGCAAATCACTGTGAGGTTGAAGCCAACCTAATCTACATAGTGAGTCCCCTGCCTTCTGGGGCTACAGGAAGACCCTGTCTCCAAAAGACCAAAAAAAAAAAAAAATGTAGAGAGGGGCTGGAGAAATGGCTCAGGTTAAGAGCACCAACTGCTCTTGCAGAGGACTCAGGTTTGATTCCCAGCACCCAGATGGCAGCTAAGAACTGTCTTAAAGGTGCCACACACCTTTAATCCTAGCATTCGGGAGGCAGAGGCAGGTGGATCTCTGTTAGTTCCAGGCCAGCTGGGGCTATAGGGAGACCCTGTCTCAAAAAAAAAAAATGTAGAGAGAAGTTGAGGAAGAAAGCTCTTGCTGACCTCTGGTCTATATATGCACACACACACACACACACACACGCACGCATGCACGTGTACACACACACATGAATCTACATATATATATTCACATATAAATGTCCATGCACACACACAAATATGTACATACCAAAAAGTGTATAAATATCTGTTAAATTGAACTAATGATCATGTTTTGCTTTCTTGAAATATCAAGACTGACATAAGAGTGTTTGGTATTACTATAATTGTTTTTGTCTTATATCTAACATTTTTTCATTGTCTGTTTGAAGATATATTTATCTATATTACTGCTATTCTGTTTATTTTTTTAAACTATACATCTTCTATTGTTAACTCATGGAGATATCAAAACAAAAATCATAGGGACTTAACAAAACTACTAAGAAGCATCAGAGGAAGTGGAAATGGAACTAAGCACAGGGCACTTATGAATTAATGAACACAGGAAGGACGCAGATGGGGAGAACAGGGAGAATACACTGAAGAGACCAACAGAGAGGATCTGGTATAATTGTGATCTCTGACAAATGCCTAGGTAAAGAAATAAGACCTCTATCAAAGGACAACTTTGTGGCATCCGTGCTTGGGGGTGGTGAGTGGAACCATCTCAACAGCCTTTCCCACAGCATTTTGATTCTGTACATATGTAAAGTTTTTTAATCTGAATTATATTTAGGAACTCTTATTGAGGATATATTTTTCCATAGAGACTTCCCTAAAGTCTATTTAAGTTGTGATTAAGGTTTTTTTTAAGATTTGATGAGTTTAATGTCTTTTTTTAATTTTTATTTATCTATTTTATGTGTATGAATGTACTGTATGCATGGAGGTTTGTACACCTGTGTCATACAATGTTGCGCAAGTCGGAAGAGGGCGTCGGATTCCCCTAGAACTGGAGTTCTCCTGGAATTGGAGTTATGGACAGTTCTCAGCCGCCATGTGGGTGCTGGGGATCGAACCCGGGTCCTCTGCAAGAGCAGTCGGCGCTCTTAACCGCTAGGCCATCTCTCCAGCCCCATGGTCAAGTTTTTTAAATTTAGAGTATTTTAAACTGTTTCCAGAGCTGACAAGATGATTTAGTGAGTAGTCTTGCTTGTTTGCTGCCAAAACTAATGACTTGAGCTCAATCCTGGGACCCACAGGGTGGAAGGAGAGAACTGACTCCCACGAGTGGTCCTCTGACCTTCACACGTACACCGTGACACATACACTCACATAAAATAGGTAAATAAGCATGTAAAAAAAGAATTTAAACTGTTTCCATATTTGTCATTTAATGTCATTGGAACTTTTCATTTAGATGGATTATTTTATAAGCAAAATAAGCATTAACTAATGCGATAGACAAGTCCATCTGTGTTTGATCCACATTAAAATACACTAAATACAGCTTTGTCATTGAAAAAAAAGAAATAAGACCTCTAAACTCCACAATATGCTTAAAAGCCACCCTCTCCTTCCTCAGCCTCTTTTTCATCATCCGCGGTCCACTGCTCCTGACCCTCTGTATCATCATCATGCAGCAGGTCCCCCCTCCACAGCAGAATCACCTGCACCTGCCTGGGATTCCATCCCACGTTAGTCTAATCTTTCTTCACAGAGGTGCTGCTCTGCTGACTTTTCATTCTTCATCTCTCCCCCTTATCTGCTGTTTTCCCCACACCCCACCCCTGACGCTTTCCAGAAAAGAATTTGCTTTCTATTTTATCTGAATCGGCTCTTTTTTTAAAGGCCTGAAGGCACCACAGTACAAGCAATAGGAGAAGGGAGAGGATCATGTGCTGGATACCTGGACAGCCGTCATAAGGATGGTTGGAAGTCATAGTCCAAGCCAAGTGGGAGGCTGAGCAGAGGCGGAGCTGGGCGTTTTGGCCTTCCTGTGCATCTCCACTGCAGATCATTTCACACCTGCTTCTCCTTAGTTCACTTGTGGCTGTGCATCCAGATTACTGCCTAAAACCAGCCAGCAGTCATTCTGCCATCCTCTCCTGCAACAGCAGCCTGGACGTGCCTCTCACTAACATCAGATGAAGGCAAGGGCCTTGTGTCCAGAGCCACCCACAGTTTTTGGCATATTTCCAGAAGACTCCCTGCCCATCAGACCTCTTGAGTGTTGAGATTTAGGAATTCCTGGAGTGAGGGTCTGTGTTGTTGGTAGCATTCCTAGCCTTTGATAAGGTTCCTCACAAAGCCAGAAACTGTAGCTGAAGATTAAAAAAATAAAATTTCACTTAAGGAAAGCTCACTAGGATACATTTCAGGTGATTTATAACCAAGAAGAGTTAGAAAGAAATTGGATTCCAAATTTCCTATTCCCCGGTTCTCAAGCAGCTAACCGCTACAGGAGGTCGCTAATACACACAACAATTCAGTCTCATCTCTTCACAAAATGGCCTTGTTTGCTCATTTTTAAAGTTAATTGTCCTTTTTTTTATGCTTTAGAAGTTTATCAGGGTTTTGTTAAAATTTCATAGTAGTGGCTGGAGAGATGGCTCAGCATTAAAAGCAGTAATTGCTCTTCAGAGGACCCAGGTTCAAATCCCAGCACCCACATGCCAGCTAACAACCATCACTCCAGTTCCAGGGGATTTGACTCCCTCTTCTGTCCTCTGTGAGTATTGCACTGTAAGACATGTGCACTGACATACATGCAGTCATAACACTCATACACATAAAGTAAAAATAAATAAATGAAAAAAGCTTAAAGAAATTTCATGGTAAGTTCCTTCTGGAGAATTTTTAATGGGGGGGGGACACAAATGTAAGCTCCAAAATTTCTTGCAAGGATCTTTAGACTATTGGTTTCATGATGATTCTCTGTTAATATTTGACTTTTTGTTTAGATCTTTGATGACGAGTCTCACTACCACTGTGCCCTAATGCTCAACCTCAAAAAATCATCATTTACTGGGACATGGAATTTGACTTCCTGCTCAGAATACCACTCTCTGTCTCTCTGTCAGAAGTATTCAGGTATCAACCGTTATCTACATAAGTATGGTATTTTGCGTTATTAGATACAGGGTTCTTTTAGACAAAAAAAATATTGGAAGTGAATGTATATGTATTTATAATCACATAGTTTAAAATGTCAGCATAGACATGTTTATATTGGCAGTGAGTTGGATTACCTCATAAAAATGTGATTTTTCCAATTTCACTGCCATACTTAGTTAACTACAAACATTAAGTACATCATCAAGTATATTATTAGTATTTGTACAGAGTTACAGTTCAACATTATAAAGCAAACAATGGTTGAATTTTGTTTTCTCAGTTTTTATCTGGGGGAAAATCCAATATTGTTCACACACACACACACACACACACACACATGCACACACACAACTTTGACCATTTAACATTAACAAAAAAGATGAGAAATGTTCTAGTTTCATTTCTGTTGCTATTATAAAATATTCAGACACAAAATATTCAGTTTAGGGGAGGAAGGGGTTTATTTGGCTTATAGTCCCAGGTTATAGTCCATTACTGCTGGGAAGTCAAAACAGGAAGTCAAGCAGCTCAACACATCACATCACATCCACACTTGAAAGCAGAGAGAGAATAAAAGTATCAATCCTGCTTACTTACTAGTGTTCAACTAGCCTTTTTTCTCTCATACAGTTCAGAGCCCAGCCCATAAAATGGTGCTGCCCAGGGTCAGTGGGGCCCTTCTACATCAGTTAACCAGCAAGTTGGTCACTCACACACATGCCACAGGCCAACCTGATCTAGATAGTGTCTCAAGTGAGACTCCTTTCTCAGGTGACACTAGGCAGTGGCAAGTTGACATTTAAAACTAACTATCCAATTCCAGGAGAACTCCACTTCCAGGGGAATCCGACGCCCTCTTCTGACCTCCATGGCATTGCACAACACAGGTGCACAAACCTGCATGCAGACAGTACATACATACACATAGAAAATAAATAAATAAAAATTTTTTTAAAACTATCATAGGAGACATTGTAATTGGAGCAATCTTTGCCCTCCCATAATAAAAATAAAGGTAAGGTGTATACTTAAACATAGAAACCGCTCAGTTCTTGAAAATATATTGCAGTGTTTTTAATTGACAAGAATGGGGTTCTAACAAATGCTTAAGGAAAAATTTTTATTATAGAAATAAGAACATTAAGGGCATATTTCATGTACTTTAGAAGAGCTTTCTTGTTAAATTGATCTTTGCCAAATTGCCTCATTGTTCTAGTTAGCTTTCTGTGTTGCTGTGACAAAACGCTCCTCCAATACCAACTTGGGGAGGAATGGGTTTATTTGGCTTAAGATCTCCCAGGTCACAGTACATCACTGAAGGTAGGAACTTAGGGCAGGAGCCTGGAGCACACACAGACCATGGAGGTATGTGGGTTTCCAGGCTTCCTCCCCCAGTCTGTGCTCAGCCTGCTTTCTTATACAACACAGGACCATCTGCCCAAGGGTGGCACAGCCCACAGTTAGCTGGGTCCTCCCACATCACTCAGCAATCAAGAAAATGCCCCCGCAGACATGGGCACAGGCCAGTCCAATGGAGGAAGTTCCCCAACCGAGGTCTCCTCTGCCCTGGTGTGTTGAGTTGAAAACTAAAGCTATCCAGCACACTCACACTCTTTAATAACTTCCTTATTCAGAAAAGAACAATAAAGCACTAATTCACATATTTCCTCTTCTAAAGTGTCTTTGTATATTTTCTTCAGGGTAGGTCTCCCAGATAAGAACTTTATAAGGGGACTCTTTTTAAAAATACCTTCCCTAGTAAAGCAGTTCAGACAAAGGAGGTATTTGCCATCAATAAGAAATGATCATGATAATCTTCTTGTGGACTAATTGTATTTATAGCTTTTCTCTTCCCAAGTCAGATTTTGGAAGCCAAATGTTGCAGGTCATATGTTTTCCCTATGGCATTCAGCAAGATACACCTAATTCTCCCACCTAAAATCTCAAATAAATAGCAAATAATATCGAAAATAAACTTGTAAGAGGTGAAATCTAAGGCCATGCATGGTGGTGCATGCCTTTCCCAGTACTTGGGAGGCAAAGGCAGGCAGATATCTGTGAGTTCAAGACCAGCCTGGTCTACAGAGTGAGCTCCAGGCCAGCTGGGACTAAAAGGGAGACTCTGTCTCAAAAAGACAAAAAAAAAAAAAAGTGAAATCTGAGGACGGCTCCTATGATTTACAGAGTATATGGGAAAGGTTATTGTTGTTTAGGGTTTGGGTTTTTTTGGCGCAGGGTAGGGAGAGGAGGTCAGGGTCCCCCCAGTCCCAGCTAGACTGAAACTTACTATATAGACCAAGTTGGCCTCAGTCTCACAGAGATCTACCTGCCTGTGCCTCTTGAGACTAAAGGGATGCACCACCACAGGTCCAGTGCTGTTGTTTTCTTTTCCATGTAGAAATTAAAGATGGACAGCCCTGGCAGAATAATTCAGAAACCGTAAAGTATCTAAATAACCTGTATAAAATCATCTGGAAACCTCTGACTTGGCACAGTGCTCTGAAAGAGTGTCTGAAAGAAAACATGCGCCTAGTGAGCATCACAGACCCTTACCAGCAGGCCTTCCTCTCTGTGCAGGCCACCCGGTACAACACTTCCTTCTGGATTGGACTCTCCAGTCAAGATGTGAGTTTTCAGCTACCCCAGCCTGGACTAAGCAAAAGAATGTAGGGTTTTTATTGTGTGTCTCAGTCCCTCATATAGGCCAACAGAAACTAAAGATTTTTAAATTTTATGCAGCTAATTTCGTGAAAATCTACTTTTTAAATGTCAATTGCCTTTCCACAAGTGAAAGACCTACTTTGTTGATTAGCTGAAACATTGGGCATAAATCACTGTGCAGTCCTTTTTATTAATGCTGGTTAACTGAGCTAGAATCAGGAGCTGTCATGAGGTTTCTCCTCAACCAAAGAAAAGTTGAGAAGAAGGAAAGAATTTAAAATCTCTATAGGATTGAATGTGGGGAAATCCCCATAGGATTGGGTATGGGAAAATCCCCATAGGATTGGGTGTGGGAAAATCTCCATAGGGTTGGGTGTAGGAAGCACCAAGGATGATGTTGAAGAGAGTTTTCCATCACTTTCAGAACTAGCAGAGAGAGGTTAAGCTGCTCTAAGAAGTGGGTTCGAATAGCATATCATGTCTCAACTCCTGTTCCTGGTTATCTGTCCTGAATGTTTCTATCAAAGTCCACCTAAGAATCCCAGGCTCCAATTAATTCCCAGTGCTGACCTATGTGCATGCAGCACAATCAGGAACCTAATACAGCTAAGCTTTGGCCTTTATCCAAACAGGGGACATTTTATTTATTCATTCATTCATTCATTGAAAGAATAGAATTATAGGCTATATTTGCCTCTCTTCAGCCATGGCATACCCCTAAAATATCAGGACAGGCCTAGGACTGCATGGGGGAAATGTGGAGACATTTTAGTTCTAGAACAAACCCAGAATAGAACTAGGGAGTGAATAATAAAAAAGATAACTCTCACCCCCAGAATTTCTACTAGAAGCTCTGTTAAAAGACACATTTAGAAATGGCCATTTGTTGGGTTTTTTTTTTAATTGCCAGATCAAGCTAGATTTCCAGAGAGCTGCTCTCCTTTCTCTCAGTATCCATTTCCTTGTAGCATTGCTTTTGTTTCTAATATTTAGTGTTCTGTGAAAATTATTGTGCCAACTGTGACTGTAACAGTAAGTTGGCACATTTCTTAGTCTGGGTCACCTTCAATCTTCTCAAAACTGTATTATCCCCATAGGAAAAACATAGGGTGGGGCCACTGCTCACTGGGTAAAAATACTGCCCTCTGTATTAGTTACTTTTCTGTGGTTGTGATAAAGCACCATGACCAAGGCCACTTGTAGAAAATACTGGAGCCGGGTGGGGGGGAGCACTTATTCAAACCACCACACCAAGCAAGTGTGAGTTTGGATCCCTAGAAATCGCATGAAGCCAGCCATAGTAGCTTGAGTCTCTAGTCCCAGCACTCCTACAGTAAGATGGGAGGCAGATGCAGAAGATGCCCTGGAAGCCCCCAGGCCAGCTGGTCTGGCGTATGGGCGCAGGGGCAAAGAAGAGACCCTGTCTTTTTTTTTTTTTTTTTTTTGAAAACTTAAAAAAAATTTAACTGAGCTTTTTGTGCATGTCATACCCCATCCCAATCAAATTAGACCCCTTTCCCCCACCCATAGACCCTCCCCACCAGAGTCATGTCATGCTTCTGCCATACAATGTTAAGTAGTCGCTTCTTGCCCGGTCATTTTCTTAGTCTTACTTTAAGTTTGTCGATGTAGTTTACTGTTTCCAGCCAGGTGTGGTGGCGCATGCCTTTAATCCTAGCAACTTGGGAGGGAGAGAATCAGTGGATTGTGAGTTCAAGGCCAGCCTGTCCGACAGAGTAATTCCCCAGGACTGTAGTGGAGCTAAGAGAGACACTGGCTCAAAAGACCAAAAAAAAAAAAAAAAAAAAGAAGAAGTTTACTGTTTCAGTCAGATATTTGCACAAATCTTTCGTTGTTGTTCCCTTTGATTTTATATTACTCTAAAATATGCATATATACACTCTACCCATATACCAAAATATGCAGATATACACTCCATCTATATACCAAAATATGCAGATATACATTCCGCCCATATACCAAAATGACAGAGTCTAAAAATGAACTATAGGTTAATTCTAAAACACGTTTCGGATTCACATTTTAACAGTAATGTTGCATGCAGGTAAAAAAAAAATGTAACTTTACATTCCTAAGTTACACAGCACATTGATGTATGTTTTAATGTACTTTTTGGCATATGGATATAAAATATTTTACTGTGTAACCCTATATGGGATATTTTTAACATTTTTATTGAAGTTATGTGTGTTTCATACATCGTTTCTCAGTCCAATCTAGACTCATCTCCCCTTCCATGCCTCCCACCCCACCCGAGTTCACGTACCCTGCCATCCCTGCCCTGTATCTTTTTCTGATTGAGACCCCATCTTAAACAAGGTGAAAGGTGAGGACTGGAACCTGAAGTTGTCCTCCAACCTCCATACCCTAGCCATGATGCACACACATGCACACAAGCACATGCACACACACAAACACATGCATCATACACAAAGTAACTCAGATGGCTGGTATGAGGATTACCCAAGTCAGTGTTCATCAAGCATTTAAGACAATGCCTAACATGTAGACGGGCTTATGTAAGTATATGTTAAATTTAAAATACAGATAATAGTTGCCAGGAGTAGTGGCACATGCCTTTAATCCTAGCACTCAGGAGGCACAGGCAGGCGGATCTTTGTGAGTTCAAGGCCAGCCTGGTCTACAGCCAGGACAGCTAGGGCTACAGGGAGACCCGTCTCGAAAAGACAAAAAAAAAAAAAAAAAAAAAAAATACAGCTAATAGTTATTTAATGGAGCTCATAGATCAATTTTTTAAATTATAAATCCAAGTAAATCAAAATAAGAAATTTTAAATCACTTTTATTAAAGTTATTGCTGAGGCAGGAGGGTTATCCTAAGTTCAATGCCAGCCTGGGCTACAGAGTGAGTTCCATGTCATCCAAAGATATAGAATGAAATTGTTCTCAGACAACCAACCAATTAAACAAGTCACTGTTTAATGGAAAGTCACTGCTATTAAAGTACCTGAAGATAAACATGTTTATGTTTATGTATTCTTCAAGTTACTTTTGTATGTATAATACTTGTATGTATTCTTCAAGTTACTTTTCTGCATATATGGATTTATTTTTAACACATTTAAGTCATGTCTAACAACTTTCTCCTATCTCCCATTTAATGATTCAATCTTTATTCTTACTCTGTTTTTGTTGTTGTTGTTGTTGTTGTTGTTTTGGTTTTGGTTTTTTGTTTTTGTTTTTGTTTGAGACAGGGTCTCCCTATAGCCCTAGCTGGCCTGGAGCTCACTATGTAGACCAGGCTGGCTTTTAACCCACAGAGATCTGCCTGCCTCTGCCTCTCTCTCCCGAGTGCTAGGATTAAAGGCATGTGCCACCATACTGGGCGCCAATATTTCTTTTTTTCCTTTTTCTTTTTTTTTTTTTTATTTTGAGACAGGGTCTCCCTATAGCCCCAGCTGGCCTGGAACTCACTCTATAGACCAGGCTGGCCTTGAACTCACAGAGATATGCCTGCCTCTACCTCCTGAGTGCTAGGATTAAAGGTGTGCGCCACACACCTGGCTTAAAGATGGTTCTTAGCTGCCATGTGGGTGCTGGGAATCGAACCCAGGTCCTCTGCAAGAGCAGTTAGTGCTCTTAATCTCTGAGCCATCTCTCCAGCCCCTCTTACTCTGTTTTTATTAATGTTAATGTGTATGTGCATGTGTATGTGTTTGTATATGTGTGTATGTGTATAGGTGTGTGCATGTCCATGTGTACCCACATGCCATATACATGTGTGTATTCCTTTATATGTATGTGTATTTTTGTGTGTACATGTATGTATCTGTGTATTATGGGGGTGGGAGAGAGCCACAATCCAGAAGCAGAAAGGTTTCTTTCCTCTCTGTTCTTTCTGGTATGCCATGATGTCTGCAGTGTACTCCATGCTTACAGTGGTCCCTGCTCCAGTTTAGCTTTCTAACTTCCAGCAAACGCTAGTTCAGATGACGTGTGAGCAACAGTGCATGATGATTAGGAACACGGAGTGTAGAGCCTGGATTGCAGACCCCTCCCTGCAGTTATGCTCTGTGTGACTATACACATGTTTCACATGCTCAGCTTTCTCGTTTGTGAAGTGGAGATGATAATAGTAACTCGGATGGCTGGTGTGAGGATTACCCAAGTCAGTGTTCATCAAGCATTTAAGACAGTGCCTAACATGTAGAAGGGCTTATGTAAGTATATGTTAATTTAAAATATAGCTAATAGTGATCAGATGGATCTCATGGATCAAAATAATTCAAAAGGATAATATGAGTATTATCACCTTGAAATTTTCTGCACCTCATAGGATGAACTCAACTTTGGCTGGTCAGATGGGAAACACCTTCATTTTAGTCATTGGGCAGAAAACAATGACCACCTTGATGACTGTGTGATATTAGACACTGATGGATTCTGGAAAACAGCTGATTGTGATGATAACCAACCGGGTACTATTTGCTACTATCCAGGAAGTATGTGAATTCTAAATATTTTCATTCTTAAATTATCCATCACATGAATAGTAGAATTTTGTCCAAGTGGCTTTGTAAAAATCTTACCATGAAATTATGAGGAAACCATTATCGTTTCTTTTTATCAATGAAAGTTTGGTGCAAAAAAATTGTACTAAAATATAATTATTGATTGTTAATTATTTTTATTAACTTTTTATTTTTTATTTTGACTTTTTATATCAGCTGACAATATTGACCGACATATAAAGTACTATCTTGCTGTAGGAGTGCTGGAACTATAGACTCAGGCTACTGTGGCTGGCTTCATGTGATTTCTAGGCATCCAAATTCACACTTGCATGGTGTGGTGGTTCGAATAAGTGTCCCCCAAAGGCTCAAGTATTTTAACACTTGGTCAGTTGGTGGCAGTTTGGAGGTGGTCATGGAACCTTTAGGAGGTGTGGCCTTGCTGGAGAAAGCACGTCATTAAGCCTTGTTTTCATACATTTTTATTTAGATTTTTTGTGGGAACTCTTTTATAATTAATTCTTAACATTGACAGCTAAGATTGCCTGAGCCACTGTTAAGATTCACCTGAGGCCAGGCTTGGTGGTATGTACTTGTAATCCCAGCATTTTAGGAGGTAGACCAGGAAGTTGGCAAGGTCTAGTGGAACCTGGGGTACAGGGAAGGACCTCCCTCAGAAATGAAGATTCCATTGGTCACAAGTAGCAGAAACACACTCAAAGTAGCTTAAGACAAAAGGGAAATTTAGAACACTGCCCTGCCAACAAGGATAGAGCTCAGCCTTGGAAGCCTAGAGATGCGCCCTGGCGCTCTCGGCTTTCTCTACACATACTGGAGCATGGCCACTCTGCAATTTTCACTTATGCCTGTAACTAGACTTGAGTTAAAATGGATTCTGAATCTCACTTTTCAAATTCTTAGGATCTGATTGACTAAGCCTGGATCAGGTATGCACTCTCTGGCCCCATCGGGGCCCACATTTGTGGGTTTGGATAGATCACACTATTCAGAGACAAAGGGAATTGTTGCAAGCTGGGAGAGATACTGAATAGTGTCTATGACATAGTAGATCAGTCTGACATATTTTGAATACAATATATCTATATTTGCATCTTCTTGAATGTATGACTGTTCCATAAAATGAAAAAGAATCAGGTATTCTAGACACTACATTTTAAATGACATTTCTGTTTGATTTTGTTAAAGAAATAACTATTTCATTGGGTTGTTCCTTTAAAAAATAGAGAAGTCAGTAAGCATAAACTTGAAAGTGAATCTTCACAGTTATAGTTAGGTGCCTATTATTAATTAATATGTTTATATGGTTTCTCTGAGGAAGCTCTTTGTGCTTGACATTTAATAATGCGGGAAGACAGAAAGTGCATCAACTTAAAAACACCTCATTTTTTCACATTCTTCTACTCCACAGCAGGAATAAGAAAATTGTGTCAAATAATTTCCTCCCCATTGAAAGCCAGCTTTCTTTCTGCTGTATTTGAATGTAAACAGAACAACGAACCCCAGGCTACTTCCTCACTTCCTGAATGTTCCTAAAAATCCAGTCTAATGACTGTGGACAGGATTTAACATTTACAATGAAACTAGAATGTTTGCCATTAACTTTTTATAGATGATACTGAAAAAGAGGTCAAACCATTAGAGAATGTGAAGTGTCCATCTCCTCGTCAACATACTCCATGGGTACCATTTCAGAAATCTTGCTACAATTTCATGATAACAAAGGATAGACATAAGACAGTCTCTCAGGACGAAGTTCATTCTAGATGCAAGAAACTACGTGAGTATATTCTGCTGTCATCATGTATTGTGATGTGCTAATTCTTATAAATTGTTATAATCACCCATTATACATATTTCTAAGTAGCACTAGTAACTAAACCTCAAAAACAAAACATATATATATATATATATATATATATATGTCTTTTGAGACAGGATCTCTCTAGCCAAGGCTGTGCCTGGAGCCTGGCTAGGATAGTCCAGGCTGGCCTCGAAATTTAGAGATCTTCCTGCTGCTGCCTCCCA